>LOJH01056677.1:362-14053 GCA_001685095.1 Ellobius talpinus | reverse complement strand
TCTTTATTAACCAATGAAAGGTAACACATAGACAGATGACCCTCCTACATCATACACACATATGTATGTATACATATATATGTTTATGTATTTATGTATTATGTACATATATGTATGCATATATATAAGCACAATCATTTTTGTTGTTTGTATATATATTATTTCAGAACTAACCACTTTAATACTAAACAACCAAAAAGGTCATTTCTGAAAAGGTTAGGAAAGGCTAATTCTCCTTCTCCCAGCAGGCTTTAGCTGCCTGTAGTTCTTTGTCTAGGGAAAACATACTTTTTTTTAATTAAAAAAAGAGCCAACAAAATAATTGCATAATTCCAATATACAACAACAAATGGCCATTCCCATTACAAAAGTCAGGAACTGAGTATAGCTAGGAAAAATAGGACAGAACACGGATCAGAGCCTAGCAGAGCAAGCAATCAGAGGGCATCAGAGTCTCATGGCGTCAGCTGGTGTCTAGCAGCCCTTCAAGATCTATTGCCTGTGGAAAGTGGGGTCTCACTTAGTCAGATCCACTCAGGACCTGCTGGCTTCCTCATTGTATGGCCTACTTTTTTGGCATCTCCTCTATCCTAGCATATCAGTTGTGACTTAGGTTTCACAAACCTCAATCAGTGGCTTCTCGATTCCTCTTTGCAGAGAATCTGACCCCAGAACACCTTGCGTGGCCTCAGTGGCTTTCTAGATCCTGTGTAAGCTTCCACCACTCTCATCACGGCTTCTATTTTGTATGCCTGAAAAGACAAAACCACGTAGGCCAAATTCTACTGCCCCTTAGCCTGGCTTACTTAGACCATAGTTACATTAGTATATTATACCTTTCTGTGTGAACATATAAAAATGCCTCGCTAGGAAGCCATTTTCTAACCAAGGGTTCTATTATCCAATTAATTTACACTCATTTCCGGAATCTTCAAATCGGTGGAGTTTTACAGTCTAGGTGCTTTCCTAATTGCCCCAATATGAATTCTGTGCTCTGTAATAGCTTTAATCTCTTTAACGATTACAAATCGCAAATGCTTTGTCTGCGCCTGTCTTTGTTGCAACTTTCAAGTTCACTCAGATCCCTTTACTTACCAAACTGCAAGTTTTTAGCCATCATTCTGCTCTCTCCAGCTATAAGTCTAAGAGTAGTGAGCAGTAACCACTTGTAGTATGCCACCTTGAAACTTTTTCCCCGAACAACTCAGTTCATTATCTTTGAATTCATCTTCATTAAAATTTTCAGGACACAGACAGAATACAAAGATCCCCTGCTAAATTGTAACATGAATGGCTTCCTGCCCAATTCCTGACAGAGTCTTCACTGAGGGAAATATTTCAAATTGTGGAAAACACTGTTGTACCTAGAGATCACTGTGTTAAACAGAATAAATACTGCCTTCCTTCACTCTGCTGGGCAATGTGGACTGGTATATCTCAGAGAAGCTGAGAGGGTGTGATGACCAGAGTTTGGGATGAGTAGCAGTGATCGGGTGACCAGTGGATAGCAAATCACATGGGAGCAAGAAGTTCTGATGCCACTGGACAGCAGAGTCAATATGATGGACTCGATGTTTCAGAATTCTGGAAAATGACTTTAAATGTTTTCACTATGAAAAATAAAAAAGGTTTAAAGAGACAGATATTTATCCTTATTGAAATATTGCTCAATGTGTGTGTGTGTTGAAACTTCACATAGTACCCAATAGGTGTGTAATTTTCAAGCACTACTGTTAGATCAAAGTATTAAGTTAAAAATAAGTTTAAATTTTAATTCATAAATTTAAAATATCATAAGATTCGAAGTCATTGAGGAGGAGTTTTGTTTGGGAGAGGTTCTGATACACACCAGGAAATACTTTAAAAGTAAAACGGTTTCCCAATTTTGGTAGTTACCATGTGAATAAAAGCAATAATTTAATATATTATATCTTTTCAGATTTATATTACCTATATCTGTGGAAGGCATTGCATGGATAAGAGAATCATTTCATTTGTTATCAAACCCAGAGGAGATTAAAACTGCAATTCCCTATCTATAAAACAGGCAGTGAAGAAGAATAGATGAAATAACTGGCTTTAGAAGTAGTGAATTGCAAGTGGGTAGAAAGAATACTGGCATTTTGTCAATCCGAGTTACTGCTGCAAGTTTACAACCTGGTAGACAAAATAGAGACGTGATTTAATGTTAAATAAGCTAGAATGATTTAAATCTGTAATAGAGTTCTGAGGTTGTTGAGATTTGTTTCAATTCTTCATTTTACTGGCTGCACATTAGAAATTGCTGAACTGATTCAAAACACCACATCCATCACAGACTCATTACTTATACAAAAATGGCAAATCTCTGTAATCCTCATCTTTCCAAACCTTCTCTGAAGAAAACCTATTTCACCAACAAAGTATTTCTCTGAGATTTTTATAAGGAAGTTAAAGAATGTCTTTGTTTTCCTTTCTCTAATACCATCATGAGAAGAATAAAGTCTTATGATCATATGGATTCTGCAAGCCTCCTTTATGGAAGTCATTACAGGTGTTGGAAGTATTTGAATGTATATAATAAAACATATACATATATGTATGGGCATATATATATATATATGTATATATACATGTTTCCTAAAATTCCAACTGAAAGAAAGTAGTTATTGTTGTCTATAATAGAAAAGGATAATAAAATTTTGTGATTATCTTCAAAATATAAATAAGTGATTTCTCCGATTTTGATTCTTACATACTTAAGACTATTCATAACAACATCTGGCTATTTATAATTTTGTAATCTTGAGACCAATAATATGGGATAGCTTGGGAGATTTAACATCAAACCAATGAACTTTCTTTAAATTAAGTGGTGATTTTGAAACTGACTGAGCTTAAAGCATCTTGGGACATGCTCATTGTTTTAAGCACAGTTCAGTCACTAGGATGATGCTGTGATGTGAGGCATTTGGGGCAACAGATTAAAATTTATTAAAGGAAATGAGCTCAGATATTTTTGAAAATCTAGAAAAAGAATTGATTATGTTCAAGTATATCTTCTAAGAGCAGTCACATTCTTAGAATATATATATATGATTTTCATATGTAGTTGTGCATATTAAAAAACCGAGTCAAAAAAGGAATGTGTACCAAAAAGCTTCACTTACCTAAAATGGAAATAAAGAACAGCACCTGAATTTTTATAAGTTCCCTTATTCCTATGTATTTTTCCACAAATGCAATAGGGACTACAAGTTTGCCTTTAACCTTCACATTATAACTACATATTTCCTATAGAGAACCATTAGGAAATAAATTACAGATTAAATTCTGACAGTAGTCTGGGAAAAAAACACACAATTCTTTAGTTCAGCCACTCTCAACAGAGAGTTTTGCATAAAATGCAAAAGAATGGCTCAAAAGAAACTTTTAACTTACAAGAAACTGGGGGAGTTGTCATCTAATTCCTTATCATTCTAAATGAGAAATGAAATTTGTGTCTGATGGATTTTAAGACTGCCAGAAGTAACTACAAATGGGTTATAGATAGAACTAAGCCCAGAGTGCTTTGAATTCACACAGACAGGAATCTTGCTGAAAAAATTCAGTGCTAATTTCATAAGGATAGTGAAATCAGTAAGAAAACAGAAAGTGATTTCATGAAGCTCCTACTACACTCTTATCTGTAGGTATTGACCTTGAGAAACCCAATGAATGAGAATACAAATTCTTGCAGAAAAAAAGACAAAGCAAGACAAAGGCCAAGCACAGCATGTCATAGCATACACAATAGCAGTGATGGGGATCTGTTGAAAATATCAGCGTGAAGGCTAGCAAGGATATACAGTGTTTAAATACAAGAGGAGGTATTACAAAGAGGAACAAGCTGAGAAATATCTCTGAAGGGTGAATAGCAAAATGGAAGGCAGAGGCAGAATTGAACAAGTGAAAATGATGACAGCTGGTAGAAAAAAATGGCAAGCTTGATTAGGAAAGCATCCTTTGCTGGAGAGAATGGTTAGCTAGACTAGACTTATAGATATGGCCCACTCATCTCTTCTGAGATGCAGTTATACTATAAAGGTTCAAGGATCCAAAGCATCAAATGGAATGCCTAAGACTGCCAGCAGGCTAAGAGACATACTTTACTTTTCTATACCTCAGTTTCTTTATCTGTGTAATAGGGGTGTAGCAAAGCAAGGAAGTGTTTGAAAGCTCTTTTTTTTTAAAAAAATATTTATTTATTATGTATACAATACTCTGTCTGTGTGTATGCNTTTGGAAGAGCAGGCAATAGCTCTTAACCTCTGAGCCATCTCTCCAGCCCCCTTGCAAGCTCTTGAATTCTAACAAAACTCACATTATTGAGGAGTAGAAACTTTAGCAGCAGTCAGTGATCAGGAGCTATTACAGAGGTATAAAAAATACAGAGGGGGCATAATTCAGGTACCCATAGCAGACTCAGCATTCCCCCTAAGCACTCAAGATCCACTAACATTCTAACTTGAATATTTGCTCAGAATTTGGTGTTGAGTTACAAAGATAGCTTTTGATTTTCTCCACTTTTCCTACTTAAGTGTTAGTCTTAGATTGCTATCTCCTGGCTCTCTGAAGCCAAGAAGCAAATAAAAGACAGAGTGACCAGTTTTCAGGCTGCAAACCAGGTCTTCTTGACCCCTGTGTATGAGAGTGCTGACAGTTCATCTCACCTCTAGAATTGACGATAAAGTTCTTTGTTCATATGGGTAAGATTAATAACTTTTAGGGGCATTATAGAGCATAAGTTAATATTCTCTCCAAATGGAAAAATTCCTTAGGTTTGAATTCTATGCATGATAAATGGGAAGCTTTATTGCACCTTTTAACCTTTAGCTCATCTTTCTTTAAAATATACATTCAAATGTAAAATCTAGCATTTGCATACATGGAAGCAATTTATTATGGCTACCCTTTCTAACCTGCAAGGCTTTGAGATCAGGAAAAAAGGTTTGAATTACAAGTCCAACATTTTTATCACTGGCATTGGCACAGACAGTTTTTTTGTGTGTGTCATAAAAATAGCTATGTGCCATTCAGATTGAATCATCAAGAATGAAGAAAGAAAAATAAGCATTGATAGATTCTTATTTCAGGTAAATATCATGTTTGTTACTCAACTGAAATTTATCTTTTAAGCCTGTACAACTGGAGAGAGCAAATACATTCTCTTCTTTGAAACAAATAGAAGTTATCTATGTCAAATATTCTGCCTGATAGAGTTGTATTGGTAACTGTAGCAATTGGTGTGATAGAAAAAGTAAATGACGCTCAACTTTTGATCTTTGCTTCTGCACTAAACTACAAGTCAGAGTTACCTGTTTTCATGCATTGCCATCGGCCCTCTGATGAACAAATCAGTGCTCAATAAAGAGATGATCAGGCATGCGTATAGATCCTACCCAATATGCGATATTCATCAATCTACTGAAAATTATTCTGCATGGAATCCCTTAAATGCAGTCTATGTCTGATCTTTTATAAGTAGTCAATGAAGATTTATGAATTTCTCCTTTCTGCTTTGATTTAGAAATAATTTAGTAATTTCATAACTACCTACTCTAAGTGGAAAAAAAGTGCTCCCATACCATGGAAGCTGTGCCACAACTGCAGAAACAGAAGTGGTGACTGCTTAAATGATGACTTTAGTGTCCTGGTTGTCATTTGTGGGAAAACTAGAGAACAACACACACACACGCACACACATATCTATACAATCAATCGCTAGACATTTGTAAAACATGTTTAATTCCTTTGTCACTCAGATGGTAATCCATGGCCCTTTGTGAACTCAAAAGAAATAATGGTATAGAGAAAAAAAGGAGATGCATATATGAGTATACTTTCATAGACGAGGATGAAGAGTGAGCTTCACTTTTTAAAAACACAAATAAGTTAGCTACTGCAGCTTGAAATCCCTACCTGCAGCACATCTCTCTGTAACTGCCCTAATAACGCATGTTCCTTGCTCTCTTGCAGGCCGACCAGTCATGATCGTGGTAGAGTATATGGAGAATGGATCCCTCGACTCCTTTTTGCGGGTGAGGCGCTCTTTTCTGATGCCATTTAAATAAGCTATTCTGAGATCTATACTTGAAGTAATTCATCATGGATTAATTTTTACATAATATGAAGCATGGGTTTTCTGCAGAAAATGGCAGCATTTTCTCTGGGTGAATTATTCTGGTTCTGTGATCCATTAAAGCATTGCTGAAGGGACAGGATGTTCACTTAATAATATCATTGATTTCTCCTATAGATTTACTCACCATATTAATGATTATAATATATACTAAATGTTTCTGCCATCAATTAAGAAGTAAAAATAAAACTCAGTTGCCACTTATAGCTATTCATGAAGCCATATCACATTTACCAACTTAATATGATATTTATACATTTTCTAAAGTGCTGAGTCCTTACATTGCTGTCCCAAATTCTGGTAATTTTGTCCCTCATGTTCATTTGGCTTTCTAAAGAGGAAAAGAACAATAGCATTCCTTTAGCAATGATATCTCTTAGAATAAAAGGCTAAAACTCATTCTGTTTAAGATGACTTCACAAGAATATATAGTGGAACAAACGAAAGCTAGTAAAGTCTCAACATTATGTTTTGAAGTGTATTCAACATGTTAAGTGTCAAAGCACCACAGATGCTTGGGAAATGCACATTTATAGTGGCAAGTGAATGAAAAATGAAAATATTCACTGAAGCCAATGTTTTTATCCTCAGGAAAGGTGATGTATATGCATGTCTGTGAACTTTTTAATGTATCCAATAAATGGCATAAGTATTATCTGTGCTCATGAAATGACTGAGACTTTTCCATTTAGAATGTGTTGTCTTTCTTTATATTTCCACCTCATTTTCTGTCCTGTGCTATTTGAACATTTTCTGTTTGCATCTTGTCTGTCTCACTTGATCTTATTTCTACTTATTTTGCTTGAGTCTTGTCCTCTTCTTCCGACTGCTCTCAATGTTGATGGTGACAATGTATCTGTCTTCTGACTTGATTTGATGTCCAGATTCAATCCCTGAAGCTGAATTCAGCAGCATCTTCAAGTTGTCATAAATAGAAACTACATCCACAGCACACACTCTTGACCAAGTGTGCTCTTTAAGGCAAAATGAAATTCATAGGCTAGGGGCATGAGCTGTTTGTTCTCAGTTGTGCCCACTTCAGAACATTCTACCTTTAAAGCTTACCTACAAATGCTCTAAATTATTTTAGAATTTATCTTGGCCATCTATGGTACTTGAAATACACATACACTTATGTCTTTCATTATGTTTGTCCCAAACATATTTTTATCAGATATATTTCAAAATGACTCATTATCTCATAATATTTGGCATAGGTTTGTTTTACATTTTTTAGAACAACTACCCAAAGCAAAATATAGCAGCAAATAATGAACAGACATTGGATTTAAGTTACTGCTAAAAATTGGAGCAAATGGCTGGTAAAGAAAATTAAGTGGAAAATGTTAGTTTAAGATATACTTTTTATTCTACTAAACAAGGAGCAAATAATAATATATACAAAGAATCAATGAAATAATTAAAAGGTATTATATCCTATATCACATGTTTATAAATGGTATATGTCATGAGTTAACATTTCAAAACTAGCATTTTTCAGCTCTAATGATACACCAAATAGGTAACTGACAATCTAGGATGAAGCAAAGCTTTTATTGGTGCTGGCCCCATTAATACTGCTATGAAAATCTGGATGGCTATGCCTGTTCATTCTCACTCTGCTTCATACTGGCTGTGGGTCCTTAGGGATGCTGTCAGCTTTCCTATGTCTTCTGGTCCATGTGAATAATGGCATTGTAAAGAGTACCTACCTCCTAAAGTACTTTATTGACTTTTGTAGAGTTTATAAGAAAAGATCCACATGTAAATCTTCATGGCTCCAAAAGTGATGTGTTTCTAAGCTGTGAGGTCTTTTCATTAAACTGGTATTTGATTCTCTTTGTAAGACACCATCAACTCTGCATGCAGTGGATATTGCCTCTGCAATGCATGTTTCACTAAAGTAAAAATTATATCATTTGAAGTATACAAAGAACACTAAAAGATCTAAAAATTAAATGACCTATTTAATAAGTGGGCTAAAGAAAAGAAGAAATGGTTCTCAAAAGTTGAATTACAAATGGCCAATAAACCTATTATTCTTAGCCATTGAAGAAATACAAATAAACACTACCTTAAGATTCCATCTCACCCCAGTCATAATGCCATTCATAAAGAAAACAAATGGCAAATGATGGGAGGGATGTAGACAGAAGCTAGCCCCTCATACACTGTTGGTAGGAACATAAACTTATCCAGCCACTATGAAAATCAATATGAGGTTAATCAAAAACCTGAAAACAGAATCACCATATAACCCCACTCTATGCCCCTGTATATTTATCTGAAGGACTCCAACTCAATGCAGCACCTAGATATTTGCACATCAGTGTTTATTGTAGAACTGTTCAAAATAGCTCAGTAATAGAACCAAGCTATGTGTCTGTCAACAAAGGAACAGCTAAAATGTGGTGTGTAGAGCCACTGAAGCTTTTTTGGTTATAGACAAGAATGAATTATGTTATTTGCAAGAAATTGGATACAGCTTAAGATACTCATTAAACTCATTGTCATCTCAGAATGACAAATATATTTTTCTCTCATATGGTATCTTATTCACTGTTCTATTACTGTTAAGAGACACCATGGCCAAGGCAACTATTTCAAGAGAAAGCATTTAATTGGTGACTTGCTTACAGTTTTGGACGTTTAGGAATTATGGCAGCATGCAGGCAGATGCTGGAACAGAAGCTGAGGACTGCATCCTGATCCATAGTCAGAGAGAAACTCTGAACTTACATGGACTTTTGAAGCCTCATAGCCCACTCCCAGCAATTCAATTCCTCCTACAAGGCCACACCTCTTAATCCTTCAAATCCTTTCAAGTAGTGCCATAACCTGGTAACTAAATATTCAAATACATAAGCCTATGGGGAACATTCTTATTAACATTCTTATTTAAACATATGTGTCCTAGATTTTTTACAAAGATGCATAAAATCAAATCTGTATATATGGCATAAAGTCACTATGAAGCTGTCTAGGGGGAAATTGAACTGCTAAGAGGAGCAGAGGGGAAAAGGAGAGGGCAAGAGGGAATATGGGGTGATAATTCAGTGTAAATTGTATACCGGTAAGAAACTGTCTTTCTGTAGCCCAGTACTAGGTACAATGAATAAATTCCAAATGGAAAATTAATAATTTTAAGACAGCAAATTGTAATAGATGTATAAATCAAAGTGCTTTTTAAAGAAAATATTAGAAATACTAAGTCTATAAGCATGCTGGATTTTTCTTCAAAATAAAAAAAAGAACCTTACATGGTTAAAATACATGAAGAATCTGGGCATGAATGTTCATATCTATAATTTCAGCAATTCAAAAGCTGAGGCAGGAGGATTAAAATGAGTTCAAGCCTATCTAAGGCTACATAGGTAGCCCTTATCTCAAGAAATATTGAAAAAAATGTAACTACCCAAAAATAAGAATGAGGACAACAATGGCACTAACATCTTTCCCTTCCATAACATCCTGTTTCCTCTTTGGTATCATAACTCCTCTCCAGGAGCTCAAAGTGTGCCGTATAAACCCGCATCAACAGTGGGCACTCAATTCTCCTTGACAGCCACAAATAAAATATATAAGAACACACACACACACACACACACACACACACACATATATATATATAGCCCATAAATTCTGAAAAGTTCAGTCATTTTTCCAACCACTGCTTTAGAATTTGATAATCGCAGCTTCCGTGAGCACAGAAAGCAGGCAGTCGCTGAATGTACTACGTAGTGGGGGAGCCAGACATGGTTCGTTAATAGCCTTCTGTGCTTACTGGAGGCAGAAACATTTCCCTTCAGTCTCCCACGCTGTGTGAAAATCACTTCAGTTTGCTATTTTATTATGAAGGAGTTGTAGCACAACTAAATACACGGTTGCAACCCCACTTCCACTGCCAGTGGCTGGCTGACTGGCTCGAAATTCAGAAATCTAATGCTATTTGGGTCGTTATGCTCTTTGGGTCCTTGGGGACATTTTTCCTGACACATATTACCAGTGGGATGCTTGGTCCAGAGTTCAAGTGGGTGTGAAGAAAGAGAATTGGGCGAGTGTGGTACTACATGTGCTTTTGGTTTAAAAATATAATGCATTACACCTTAGTGAGGAAATCCTAACTCTGACTACCCAGAATCATGATGTCACAGGGTTTTCTGCCTTTGGCAATGAAATAAACTCATGATAATTAAGTGTATTCTTAATCATCACCCCTACACAGTATCTCTCCCGTGACACAGATGAACTTCATAAATAAGACTTGTAGAAACTGAACAAATACTGTCAGTATCTAAACCTTACAACTTACATTTTATAACGTGTGCGTAGCTTCTTTGTCGTAAGACGTAATCTCACAGCAGACTGACTAGTCACCTGGCCATTACAATCCTTCAGCCCTCTCTTCCACTAGGTTCCCTGAGCCGTAGGTGTAGGGGTTGCAGTGTGTATGTATCAACTGGGACTAAGTACCTCACATCAGTGGGTCTCTACATTTTGGTCAATCATGGACTTCTGTAATGAGCCCCATCTGTTCCAATATGAAGCTTCTTTGATATGCTTTCCTGTGAACATAAGGATAAGTATTTAAAATGCAATTAAAATTATGCTAATTTGGGAAAGCAGCAGTAGTAGATGTCCCTCTAAGATCCATGATCTCACTAGGCACTAGTTACAAATAGTAAGCTAGGTTTACAAGACCAAGTAGGATTTCCCTCCTGCTGAGTGAGCTGTAAGTCCATTTAGACACCTGTTTGTGACAACCGTGATTTAAGTACCAATAGTGTACCTTTAGTGCACTGTCTTGTCCATGATTGCCATGGTGGTCCGTGGGCATCACAGCTGGTAAGACTACTGACGCTTTCCGCCCTTAGCAGCTTGTATACCACCTTCCAGTACCGTGAAATGCAGTCCTGGAGAAGAAGGCTTTGGGGTCAGATCCAGGTCTAATTCTCTACTGTTTCCGAAGCACATGATGTCTTCAGCAATAGGACTCACCTTCAGCTTCAAGGGAGGCAACCAGGGGCAATACAAATAGATTATAATGTTCTAAAAACCTCTGGTAGACACTGGAATGACAACTTGGAAAGAGGATTCTAAGCTTAGTACTGGAGATTTTGTTAAATAGTCTATTGCTCTGGTGTGGTGGGGGTGCTGTTGGAGAAGGCTGCTTGTTGGTTCCCAGCAGCCCAGCTAGCTTAGACCTGAAATAATCACACAGAAACTGTATTAATTAAATCACTGCTTGGGCCATTAACTCTATCTTCTTATTGGCTAACTCTTACATATTAATTTAACCCATTTCTAGTAATCTGTGTATGGCCATGTGGCTGTGACTTACCAACTATAGTTCTGGAACCTGTCTCCAGCTGGGCTACATGGCATCTCCCTGACTCTGCCCTTCTTTCTCCCAGCGTTCAGGTTCAGTCCAGTCCTCTCTGCCTAGCTCTGCTCAACCCCACCCTGCTCTGCTATAGGCTCAAAGAAGTTCTTTATTCATTAATGGTAATNTGGCTAACTCTTACATATTAATTTAACCCATTTCTAGTAATCTGTGTATGGCCATGTGGCTGTGACTTACCAACTATAGTTCTGGAACCTGTCTCCAGCTGGGCTACATGGCATCTCCCTGACTCTGCCCTTCTTTCTCCCAGCGTTCAGGTTCAGTCCAGTCCTCTCTGCCTAGCTCTGCTCAACCCCACCCTGCTCTGCTATAGGCTCAAAGAAGTTCTTTATTCATTAATGGTAATCTCAGCATGCAGAGGGAAATCCCACATCAGGGACCATTATCACCTTAAGTGGCATAATGATATAATTTCATATAATTTGCATATGCCTTCATTTTAAATATTTATTTATTTATTTATTTATTGTAATTTTAGGTAAAAATATAAAACAATATAACTGAAACTCAGTGTCGATTAGCCAGTTTTACCTACTTATATCAGCTCATGAAAATCATTCTAATTTCAATTCTTAAAGTTATTATATATGTTATATTATTAAATAACATACTTAGAATACATAGAAGGACATCATGCATATAATGCAGTACCAACAATGTCTTCTAAAATAGTATTCTTATATATTTCAGAACGCATTACTAAAAATTTCATAATTGTTTTCCAATTCTTTTCCTCCCTTTTTTTAATCAATGGTTTTGTTTTCTACTATTAAAAAGACCTAGATATACCTCAGGAATATGAGTATTTAATAATGCATGTTCACTCATATCAGCATTTCAAAAGCAATGTGAATCATTTGAAGTGGTCCTTGAACAAATGCAAAGCAAATATTAATTTAAAAATTAAAGGGATCTTTTAAATATTTATGTCCTCAAATTATAAATCTAGTAAAGATGGCATTTTACCTTATGCTAGTTATTTATTAATAATGAGAGCTGAATTTTATTAGCATACTTTTCTTGAAAATTGTGTGTGCCTGGTTATATTCATGCAGAGGCACAAGAATGAAATTAATCTATATCATAGTCATTTTATGTTCAACAGTGAAAAAATTGTACTTACTGAATAATAATGCTTCAAACCATAAAAGTTATAGTTGAATCTCATCTTAATTAATTTTAAGAATAGGTGAAACTTAATGCAGAGCATTGTTATTATTCGGTATATCTGTTCCAACTTAGCAATAAAGACAATCTAAAGTAACTGTGACAATAATTATTTAATTTTGGGAAAGAATGGTGTACTGGAATCCATACAAGGCAGGCTTGACTGTTGACAGAGGTTTCTGTCCTGCCCAGTCTCACAGCCATTCAGTCCCAAAGAAACACACAGAGGTCTACATTAATTATAAACTGGTTGTCCCATTAGCTCAGGCTCCTTATTAACTAATTCTTACATCTTAAGTTAACTCATAATTCTTGTATGTGTTAGCCATGTATGTGGCTTGGTACCTTTTACAGCGAGGCATTCTCATCTTGCTTCCTTCCTCTGTGTCTGGATGACTGACTGAGCCTTTTCTCTTCCAGGAATTCTCCTGTCCTGGTCACCCCACATATATGTCCCTACTGGCTACTGGCCAATCAGCATTTTGTTAAACCAATACAACCAGCAAATCTTTACAGGGTACAAGACCATTGTCCCACAGCACTTGACTTTTCTGGTTCCATTTATTTTCTTTTTTTTCTTTTCTTTTCTTTTTTTTTAGGTTTGGTTGCTTTGTTTTTTTTTCCTTTTTTATTACTTAAAAAATACCAATCCAAATTCCCACTCCCACCCCTCCTCCAAGTCCCCTCTCTCTCCCTCTACAGACCCTTCCCCCTCCCCTCCAACCCTAAGTGAGTGCCATGCACCCCGCGCTGTGGAAAGTCCAAGGCCCTCCCTACTACGTCTAGGTTGAGCAAGGTTTACATTCAAAGAGAATAGGACCCCACAAAGCCGGTATCTGCCGTAGAGACACATCCCAGTGTCACTGTCAGTGGCCCCTCAGTCTGCCCCAACTGTCAACCCTTTCTGAGGGGCTTGGTTGTTCCCATGCTCGTTCACTCCCAGTCCAGTTGGAGTTGGTG
>LOJH01056675.1:0-11670 GCA_001685095.1 Ellobius talpinus | reverse complement strand
GACTGAGAAGCCAATGATAATGACACTGGATTTTGATTCTACTGCATGTACTGCCTTTTTGGGAGCCTAGTCTGTTTGGGTGCACACCTTCCTAGACCTGGATGGAGGGGAGGGCTTGGACTTCCCACAAGCCAGGGCACCCTGACTTCTCTTATGTCTGGAGAGCAAGGGGGAGTGGGAGTGGGGGAGTGGGGGGGAAATGGGAGGATGGGATAAGATGAAAATTTTAAATAAAGAAGTAAATAAATAAATAGATATATAAAAATAATATAATAAACAGAAAGGGATGAAAAATACCCCCAGAAATAGATTGTATAGTGCTTGGTTAACAATGAATTTTCCTAATTCTGAAGAGAAAGTAACAACAGCTGCAGAGAGACACTGGATAACAGAAAAGCCTTGGAAATAACATCAGCCTTTATATTTCAAGCATATGTTGTCCTCAGAATGGAAACAAAAGGATATACTACACAGGGGTAGGGATTTCACTCTTGTTTCTACAAGAGAAGAAATTATCTATGTGCCATCAAATTTAATAAAGATTCAGTATGAAAAAGAGAAAACAGTTAATAAAGAGAAATGATAGCTCCTCCACAGAGGAGACAATCATATGTGAAATAAGGAAACCTCATAAGAGTTGGGCCAGGGTTCTGTTCTTGATTTGCAGAAAAATACCCATCTTCAAAAAGTCAAGAGACCCTGGTCATTGAGATGCATAAAGAAAAAAATTACCATGCAAAGAGAAACATGACTTACGGTGTACATATCCTCTGTAGGGCAAAATTTCACTACTTAAACATACATATCTCCCTACTTCTCAATATAACGATAACTGTGACTCACTTAAAAATCAAAGCTTCCTTTGGAGTTGGACAGTGGTTATCCTTCTCTAAGTCCAAGCATGTTGTCAAAAGAAAAAAAAATCAGAGTTTCTTTCTCATATCATGAGCCAGCTGTATGGGACAGAAGGAAGAAAATATATTGAGACTACTATTATCAAAACTCAGCTTTCAAAAAATTTTGCTTCTCCATAGACCTAGTTTTGTTTCTATGGTACTTTTCATTGATTAAATGTGTATAACAATAAACATTGAACAATAAAATGTTCTGCAATAGTCTTTGAAGTTTCCAGGAAGAATATTAGAACAAATTCTAAATTGTTGATATGATATCATTATGCTGATAGCACCACTTTAAGATTGGTTTGGGATTACAAACTGCTCACGATGATTCAAACTTGGCTATCTGACATGGTATAACTTCTTCTTACAGCTTTCCATCCAGAACTTCAAATAAGAACTTCATAAAAATCCTAGCAACTACCTACTCAGAGCATATATGCAATTATATCAGACAGCGATCTTGAAATTTAACCATCATTTTTGTTTTTACAGTATTCCATAGAAATGACATCGCTCCATGACAGCTGGAAGTAATTGCAGAAAATGGCATCCTCACTTCCAATTATTAGTGGTTGCTTATACTGCTATAGGGTTGTAGGGTGGAAATGAAATAGGCTCACAGATCTCTTTTTTTAAAAAAATGATTGTATAGAATGGAATTATAGGTAGAATAGTGTGAGTTTCCTCACATTTCCCTTTACAATATTTGTAAACCTATGCAATGTTATTTTGTCATATTGTATGCATGCATGTTTCTACACCTGATTAAGATATTTTGTATATTAAGGCAACTTTAGGAGGTATTTATCATATTGCACTATACATTTCTACCTCTGATCAAGATACTTATATATGGTTTACATTTTTGAGGTCATTGTTCTTATTTGCTGCACATTTGTTTAAAGATGTTTAATTTTTAATATGAAGCCTTGGTCTTTAGTTTCTATAGGTATTAAGAATTATAGGTCAAAAGTTGTCTATGTTTGTTAGACTACTCAGGCTCCTTAGATGCATAGAGATTGTATTCTACATAGATAGTTAATCTTCATACACTTTAAAGAACTGTGAAATATGACATTTAAATAACTTAGGATTCTGTTGATATAAGACATGATTACTCCTGGTAACACCAATCTATTACTGAGAGAACACTGGACAATGAAGATACTCCACTTGGAGCCTGTTTTCTTCTTGGCAAAACTGGCCTTTGAGCAAAGAACTGCCCCTGTCTCAACCACTAACAAAATGCATGGTGTCCAGACTGGGAAGGCAGAATACAAGGAAAAGAACTGCCAAACCTTGCCAATAAATTGTAAGACAGTTTTTAAAATTTTCCTGCCTCTGAAAATGGTCTGTCAGTTACTCTGGACCTTTGTCAAAGTTAGTTGCCCCAACATTGTAAATGAGACTTTGGGTGATTGATCAGGTAGCTGGTTGTGTCTGTCGTTTCTTGCATCTTTTGGAAGTTGCTTGATTATACTTTCTGTTTATTCAAGTAATATTATTTCCCTTCTCAGGTCTTTAATGAGATTGAAGACTATATAGTCATAGTTTATTCTCATAATTTACCTAAACCATTTTTAATATAAGACTTTTCTTCTTAGCATAGGATAACTATTGAAACATTTAGCATGTGTTTCTTGCTCGATGTTGTTGATGGTGGTAATCCTAATTTTTATACATGATTTTGTCTTTTCTTTTCCCTGGACAATATTCAATATTTGCTCTTATAGTATATAGTTTTGTATTAGGTCAACTCTCTCATTTAGACAGAATGGGGACCTACTCTGGGAACTCCTTTAGCCAATAGCCTTTAAGATACCAGCCTTCTTTGGACATGGTTTCATGTACTATAAATGCAGCCATAAAGCATACTTGGGCCTCGTGGTTGCTGGATTTCATTCCAGTTTCCAGTGCATGCAGAGGACTATGGATCACTACTCTTTCTGTGAATTTACTGCTAATAAATAAATAAACCTTTGTTATTCTCAATTCCAGGCTAGTGTAGAACTCTTTTGTATGCCAACAAAGCCCAATCTGACAGAAATCATCCTGACTTTGCCTCCTGAGTGCAGGGATTAAAAATCTGTGCCACTGTGATCAGCAGGCAGTTTTATAAACAGGTTTTTACAGATAAAATTATTTAAGTACTTAAACTGTACTGTTGATGTAGCTCATTGGCCTAGCATATACAAGACCATTTATAAATATTTATAAACATGTTTCATCAGATAAAATTATTAAAGTACTTAAACTGCACTGTTGATGTAGTTCACTGGCCTATCTTAACAAGACCATTTGTTTAATCTCCAACATTTCATAAAATTTTCATAGTAACGTATTGTGTAACCACAGTAATCAGGAAAAGGAGAAAGGAGAATCAGTTCAATGTCATTCTTAATTTACACATACACTTAAAATTAAAAGTTGTGATACAGAAACATTACAGATTGAACTGGAATTATAAATACAATACATACAGTGAACATTTAAGAGTGGTTTAAAACAATGAAAATGTGAGAAATTGTTAATGATTCATAGCGTGACTCTACTACAGAGAAATAGAGAGTACTTTCCTACACAGAAATCAATATGAAACTAGGTCTGAGTATATTAGTCCTGTGTGCTAGGATTGAGGTACATGTTTAAGAAGGGGGAAGAACACAGAAGAATGGGTCCGTTTCATTTTGCTGTTGCCAACAGTCAAGGAAGCAAAACAAATAATTGTTAGATTTGAACAAATAATATTAGAAAATGGAGTTCAGAAGGGTCAGAAACGTATAACATACATTCCTGATTGCTTTGAGAAGTCCCTACAGTTTAAAATAAGTGGAAAAGTATGAGAAGAAAATTTAGAAGTGTCAACCTGAAATAGTATTAGTGAGGAAGAAAAAAATGCAGTGTTCACGATATCTGGCTCACCTCTGAAGTTGCTGAATAAAAGGTTTATACACAGAAAATTGTCAAACATTTGTGGTCGATAAAGCTCAGATGATGCTTTATAAATGGTAAAAGCTACAACCATACATTGTGATTGCTAAGTGCTAAACAATAAAATTATAGCTCCTTTTTTGGCTTAGATTATTTAAAGAACAATGAGATGCTGTAAACTAAAAATAAGGAAAAATCTTCACCTATATGTAACAGACTGGGATCCATGAGATGGATTTGGCTGTAGGATGTCCTTCTGGAAGTGGTTATTGGATAATAGTTTTAAAAAAGAGGTAGAGAATTCAAAAAGTAAATATGGTAGATCAATGAGTTCAAGGGAATGAGCAAAAAGCACTTCTCAAATACAATGACAAATGAGAGATGGTACAAATTGTGATGAGATTACCAGGGCAAGATATGTTCCTGTTGATCATTGATCAGTCATTCTGCAACAGGAAGTCCAGTAATGGGTGAAAGGAAGTATCCTCAGTAGAGGAATCCACAAATTGGGTTTCAGAATTAAAAACTCCTGCCATATGGACCTGTAAGAGATGAAGTTCATATTTGCAAAGACATCTGAGCATGTGTCACAATGCCACATAAAACCTTTCTCCTAGCATGGGTTCTGTAGTATCTCCTTTTTATCCCCATTTGGCTTATGTTCAAGAAGTACTTTGAAGATGATATTTCAGCATAATCCACGCTTTTGGTTTCTGCCTCTAGAGTTTGGATCAGAATAGGATGATTACCAGTGGAGACATTTGCTACTATTCTTTCTGTTATTTATGTTCTTAAGACAGAATAAAAAGGATTCATTTAACTTGATCTGGAACTCATTATGTAGTCAAAGTTGGCCTCATATCCATGGTAATCCTCAAGCACTAACAATCACATCTTCTTGCTAATCTTTCTTTTTTTCATCTTTTGTGTATAACTCAGATGTCACACCTGAGGGTTCTTATATGGTGGTTACTACCTCTTCCTAGGTTGAGGAAACTTTATTCCTTGGTTTACTCTATTTGTGATTCCTACACTGTTGAACCTCTTTTCTAGCAAAATTTTCCACCATTGAGGCAGTGGTATTAAAATTCTGTCAATGTTTATTTGCCTTTTATCTTTATAATGAATAATGTTTGATTTTGGTAATCCTGGACTCCATGATGCTATTTTTGCTTGTATCAGCAGTGTTGAAGACTAACCCTATATAATTCTGAGTTATACTCACATGCCTTCAACTTTTATTTCTTTTCAGCGATTGCAATAAAATTGCAATCTTGTTTAGCTTTCCTCATTTCAAAACCTCATATATACCCCATATATATAATATAAATAGTTATCTCTTTTAAATTCATAGCCTATATCTTTAATTACTATTGCATGTGTATGTGCATATGCCTATATGTATATATGTTTATATATGCATATATATTCTTAAATATAACCAGTTCTGTCTGTGCAAGCTTCTTGTATGCATGTTTTTAAGGACTGACCATTTAGAAAGAGATAACTATTTGGAGTGTACTTCCCAAGAGAAGACAGTATCTCTTGCTCTCAGCATTACTTAGTTGCCTTTAGTTCTTTGTTTAGAGACATTTTGGCTTTTCCACATACTTTGGCACATCTATTGGTGTTGCTCTTGTTCAGCTCATGTATGAGACAGAATTTGCAAAGCATCCCATGTTGGCCATAAGCTCACACATCTGTATCTACATTCTGAATGATGTGTTCTGTGTCTTTTACACTGTCCAGTTTCAAGCATTTGGTTGAACATGCGTATATGTTGATTTCTGTTTTTTAGTTTCATGACAGCAGTTATTTACATCGTTATAATATATCATTTATTACATCAGAAACAAGTCATTTCAATATTTGTGTAATAAAACTTTGGCTTAGACACCAGCTCTTTAATTCTTGTACATTCTTTTGGTTTTTCAAACTCTAATTTGATGGCTATAAAGTCACAGGTGGCAGAGTGGCAGATAGTTTTCTTATGGCTTGTGTATGTTCTGTCTAGAAACATATTTTCCTCTTTGTTATTACAAGTTTCCAATAATTATTTTCCTATTCTGATCGATTCTCATAATTAGTTGAGGATGGTTTTGATCTCACTGAGCATGCAGTGTTTTGGTATGGGGGAGGTTAATATATGAACAATGTTTGCTATTTTTCATGATTCCTGTGTTTCAGATTCCATCATGTATAAATGTATATTGAGAGACATCTATGTCATTGTTTATATCTATAGTAGTAAATTATTGTTTTCTTCAAAATTCTTTATTCTATGACTTACTTTTACCTGGTAGTTTTGGGAAATTGTTTTACTTGTGTCTTTCAATGTTTCTTTTATTTTAGGGGCTGCATTTCCACATTGCCACATTTTTTGTGTGTGGTTTAAAGCTCTCCATAGTAGTTTGTTATACTCTAATTTTATTCTCCTTGAGTTTCTAGATGGCAAAGATTTAATGATTTAACTTGACTTTATAGTGATTCTTTCCTTGACTATAATGAGTCCATTTAAGTTTCTTTCAAATCTCTTTTCCCTATAATAATTTTATATGATTTTAGTTTTGTTTTACTTATATTTTCCTTGAGATTAACTATAAAATCTGTTCACACCACTGAAATCATTAACATAATCATAAACATTTTAATTCCATCATATAGCTAAAATATGCTGTGTGTAGCCCCTCTGATAACTGGATCTTTCAGTGCCCATTTCTTTCTTCTTCTTATGTCTAATTAGTATTATCATTGCTATTAGTTGGCCATTTGTGGTGGGGTAGAAACTGAAGTAAATAGCCTTTATTTTGAAAACCATTTATCTTTAGTGCAGGTGTGAATTTAACTTAGTAAGGCATGAAGCATGTGTCGGTGATTGTTCTGTTATTTGTTTTGCTTGTGATTGTGACTTATTCTTAAAGATATATTTACTATTTGTGGTGCCCATTGGTTTTTCAAAGAAGAGTATGAATTAAAAACTGAAATCTTTCCTTTATCCTGCACTCATAAACTATTCTTTAAATGTAATTGTTTTTTCTTGTTTTTTTCCTACCCAAGAGCAAGATCCTTTTGCTTGTTTTTTTTTAAATTTTTCTTCAAGAGAATAGCTGGAGGAGCTTCATTCTCTACATAAAGGGGCATCTGTCATACGTATGGCTGTGATCATAGTTTCAACAACATGCCTTCACTTTAGTTACACACCACAACTCAGTGTAAGCAAAGGATGCATTATTCCTTTACCCTAAGACCAGCTTATTTTTCTCATATTGCCCAGGTGAATTGGAATATTGCTCACACAGGAAACACACATTGCTTTTTTCCATTTACCAATTTTGTTTCTGTTCTATTTTAGAGATGAGGGGAGGCATCTTTTATTTTTACAGTTACTCTACATCACCCATACAGTGTACCCAAATAACGATGTTGTCAGAACTCATCCTGATGTTTCCAGTGACCACCTAGTATAGGCGATGATTGCTCATTCATTTCCTGGAAGGACAGGCCCAAATAATCATGCAGAAACTATATTAATTATAACACTGTTGGGCCTATTATTCCAAGTTTCTTATTAACTAACTTTTACATCTTTAATTAACCCATTTCAATTATTCTGTGTATCAACATGAAGCTATGGCCTACCGATAAAGATGCAGAATCTTTCTACTTCAACAGCTTCATAGCGTCTGTTTGTGCCTACTCTCTCTATGTATCTCAGTTCAGATTTCCCTCCTGGTTTAACTCTGCTAAGCCCTTGACTGAAACAGTTTCTTTATTAACCAATGGTAATAAAACATATTTATAGCATATAGAGGGGAATCCCACACCAACCTAGTGTGTATATATATATATATGTATATATGTGTGTGTGTCTGTCTGTCTGTCTGTCTGTCTGCATGTGTGCTTCTGTGTGTGTTTGTATATATATNTGTGTGTATGTGTGTGTGTTTGTACACACCCTTAAAGGGTTATAATTTTCTGCAATATCTGAATATCTGACAAATATTTTACATCTTGTCAATTCATCACCGGGATTTTCCAGTTTTTCAAATATGCTTGTTGCTCCTGACTCCTGTGAACAAGCACACATCTATTTTCTCCAAATAAAAGTCATAATTTGGGTCATAGATTTGTTCCATAATTTCAGTTATACTTTGGTATTAAAAACAAAAAAAACAAAACAAGGCAACTTGATCTGAGTATATAAACTGTAAGATGAAAGTTTCCTTTTAAAATTTAGCTATTATTATTACAAGTATCATAATTAATTATTCAATTATTATTCACATGTGTAAATGCAGGTAGGATCATGTCAGAGTGCCTGTGCAGAGTCAGGAAGACAGCTTTCAGGAATCTCTTCATACCTTTTACCTCAGGATTCAAGGATGAAACTCAAATCAAGTTTGCACAATATTATCTTTCCTCTCTGGAGCCCTTTTGTCAACCTAGAAAGGTGTTTCTCTTTAGCTAACTATGTCAGATGCATTGCTACACTTACTTTAAATCCATAATTCACTGTTACTATATTTTGAGTCTGTACCAGTTTTTAAAATGTAATTACTAAATACTCATTATGTGTGAATTCAAATGTCTGACTCCACCAAATGCTCATATAGCTAGAGAGTATAATGGATAGTGTTAATTTTCAACTACACGTAATCTGAGAGATGGGCTTTGAGCTTGCATGTGTGAGAGATCCTCTTGATTATTTTAATTAATATGAACGAATTCCTGTTCTAAAAGTGCATGGCACCACTTCCTTGACTGTGCTCTGGACTAAACAGAAGGAGAACGTGCTAGCAGAGCTCATGCATTTAAGCTTCTGCTATCTGGATGTAGATATGATGCATCCAATTCCTATCTCTGTGATTTCTCCACGATGATGAACGGTAACCTGGCAATGTGAACCAAATAAGCCTTTTCCCCATTAAGTTGTTTTCAGTGAAGATTTTTTTATTATAGCAACATGTGATAAAACAAACAAAAACAAAACAAAAAAAAAGTAAGCAAAAGCCCTTCATCAAGAAGGATGAGGAATTTTGTTTTCCTTGTTGGTAGAAATTTAAAGTGTAGCTTTGGAACCTGCCCTGGAACGAGCTCTTGTAGACCAGGACTATGAAGGCAGTGGCAGGCGGATCTCCGTGAGTTTGAGGCCAGCCTGGTCTACAAAAGTTAGATGCAGGTTCCAAAGCCACTGAGAATTCCTGTCTCAACAACAAAACAACAACAAAAGAAATTTAGAATGTTGTCACCTTAAATTAATTCGGCCAAGTCTGAAGGAATTAAACAAACTTACAATCTGTGTTGCACTATTTACACTTCTAAGTATTAACCCCAATAACTGTAAATTTATGATTAAAGCAAAACCTGAACACAAATACTTATGACTTCTTTATTCATAATTTCCAAATTAAGCAGTAACCAAGATGCCTGTCTGGTATGTCCAAGCTATGGAACACCTCACCATGAAAAAGCTATCAGACATTCAGAAGAAAAGAAATGATTTTAAAGGCATGTTGTCAGGTGGAACTGGTTAAAATACAAATGATGAATATAATTACAACCACAGCAAATGCTGACAAATACAAACTATGCAGGCCATAAAGCACCAGTGGCTACCAGAGGTTTGTAGGGAATACATAACTCACTGGATAACAGAGAAACTTTAAATCAGGGACACTGTTCTATATGGCAAGGTAAGTGTGTTCAGATGGCATTACAAGTTTGTCAGATCTTAAAGAATATACAACATAATGGTGGATGCCAAACATAGCCAATGGGTTACAGAATATATTCAAGTGTCAACGTTGGTTTTGTGTTGATAGCTTTGATTCAGTAGTTGGGTGAGGACGTGTTTGTGGAGAATAGATCTGAGAGTCATCTCTACTTGTATCTCAATATTACAAATATCTAAAAGGTTTCTAAAAGTGAACTCATTTATTGAAGAAAAAATTAAAGAAGATTTATTTTGAAAAGTCATCAGCCTCTGCTGGAACATTCCATAGTCTGAGCATCTTTGACATCAAAGGCACACATGACCACACCAGGCAGTTACAAAGCTGTCAATGCAATCTCCACTAAAGTGTTTACATTGGAGTTAATAGATCAAAGTAAAGATTTTAAGTGAATTATATTTTCTTCACATTCTTTGAGTAAATGACATTGCTGCCCATGTTGTGTGTGTCTCTCTGATATTTATTCCTAAGAGTTGGAATTAGAGATTGAGTTTCTATCAAGGAAGTTATCTTGATAGAAAGTTGCCTTTCCCTTACTTTTCCTTTTTTTCCCACAGGCTATCTAATTATCTTGGTATCTATTCAAAATGATGCAGAAAATTTACAACTTGTGTCATCACATAGAAGCTTACAGCACACCCCTAGTGTTTCAAACTCAATTGACACAGATTCAATATTGTGATCTTATTGATAATTAATTTTTCATTAGTAGTAAAACTCATGATATATTTTTAATAAATGAAAATATTGAGAAACAGAGAATTAAAAAATACTAATACTTTTTATTATAATTTTTAGTATAATTTTAATACTAACACAGTATCAGAAGGAATTATGATTTTGACCGTACATTTGTAAATTTATTGTAATTGCATGTATATTTTTGCTAGGACAAATGACGTAGTTGTTCATTAATTCGTCAGAAAGTTATAAGTCACCAGACTGATTGATATATAAATGTAGTTGCTCTTCATTTCGGTATTACTTTATTTAAGCAATAATATTTATTACTAGAAATTTAATATACATGTGTTGATTAAATAAACTTTAATTAAAATTTGTTTTCTTCCTCACAAATTAAACCGCAATAAATTGTAGTTGAAATCTAATTATCTAAAATGACTGTAGATTTTAATGTAGGTGACCCTGTCTTCAAGACAATAATGCTGCAACCAAGAAATTATCAGGTTTTCTTGTGCATATAAAATACGTTTTGACATTGGCAATAAAAGTCTGTTCAAATTACTAATCAGCAAGCTGTAGGTATCAGATTATCAGCAAATTGCTTGTATTTTGAAGAATAAATTGTATCAGAACTTCAATACCTCATTACTGGTCTCCACTGACTTTTAACATTATTTATTGTTAGGAGTATTGATTAGTAGTCTGTGCTATCTTATAACTCATATATCTCTATTAAGTAATATATTTGAATAATTCACTTAAACTAGTCCTTTCAGTAATTTAAAGACATTTAAGAGTATCTAAGAATTATGAAAACTTAGGTTAAAAACTTATTAGTGACTAATTATCTGAGGAATCAAGTACTACCCATTTATGTTAGAAGATATAAAACTTAACTAAATTAAAGCACGTTGGGTACTAAAAGTTTTATACATTATCTGGTTATGGAACTTATTTTAATTCTTCTCATGTCCATTTGATAAAATAAAGAATCTCTCAAAAGCTTCATAAAATATCTGATATTTAGCAATGTTCTTAAATGTATTTAGATTATTAATTTTAAAAAAATCACTGGAGGGTCTTTTGAATATAAAGTATGTAGACCTTGCTAATTTGAAAAAATATATAGCTCAGGTGTGAGCACTCTATTATATTCAGAAAAAAGTGGTCAGGAAACCATGGAGACATATAATGAGCACCATGGATACACTGTATAATCAGTAAAGTGCCATTCTTAAGAGGGAAACTCCATATGCAATTTTAAGGAAAGATAAAATAATAAGATTATCATAAACCTTTCTAACATTTTTATTGTTCTTTATTCTCATTTTCTTCCTCTCCTTCTCTATTATATCTCTTTATATTTACTTATTTATTTATTTTTCATTTTCTTTATTATTATTAAAAAATTTCCACCTCCT
>LOJH01056673.1:7186-19458 GCA_001685095.1 Ellobius talpinus | reverse complement strand
TGCCTCTGCCTCCCAAGTGCTGGGATTAAAGACGTGCACCACCACTGCCCGGCTTATAAATATTGTATTATGCCAGAAATTGGGTTATAACTGCATCAGCTTTGGCCTGAGGACTTTTCTTTGGCCAATTGGCACTCTGATCATTAAGAGTTAATGATACTTGGCAATCTGCCTGGCCTGGCTTGGAGATTTTCTTTCTGTCTAGTGTCCTTATAGCTACAAGAGCTTCCGGCCTGAAAATGGGCTGTTACATGCCTCTAGATTCTTAAAAATTGAGTTATGGGGTTGATGAGTAAAAATGATTATAAAAATAACTCTGTTCTGCCACAGTTTATCAGTGATGACTGAAAGATAATGCAAGAGGAAGTTGTACACATGTCCGGGAACAGAGATGATATGATCTATGGTTTAGAACAATATGAATCTATCCCTGTTTACTGAATGCTGTATAAATAAAGAAACACTCTGCCAGTCAGTCAGGCTGCAGGATACTCCCAACCGCCATGGCCCAACTCACTCCTCCCTTGCTGACTCCTTTCCTCCTTTATGGAACCTGTCAACAGCCTGGAGTGGCCCTGGGAACCCTTCCTCCCTCTCACATGCTAAGGACCCCCTCATTTTTCTCATTTTCCCCTTCATAGCTTTTGTGTTTTCTATTCCTTCTCTAGAGATCTTTCTCCGCCCACTCCCCATGGTCCCATTTGACTTTTCTGGTTTTTGCGGTTTCTCCGGGTTATATACTCACATCTGAAGGTTTAGAGTTAGGAACCACTCAAGAGAGAGAACATACATCATTTGTCTTTCTGGGTCTGTGTTACCTTGTTTGATATATTTTCTAGATCCATACATTTACCTGCAGATTTCATGATTTTGCTTTTCTTCGCAGCTGAGTAGTATTCTGTTGTGCATATGTACCACATTTTTATCATCCATTCAGCACTTGAGGGACATTTAGGTGGTTTGTGTTTCCTAGCTACTGTGACTATAACAGCAATGAATGTAGCTGAGCAAAGTGTCTGTAGAGTGTACACTGAGTCTTCTGAGCGTATGGCAAGAAGTGGGATAGCTAGGTCTTCTGGAAGGTCTATGTGCTGAGTAATTTCATTCGACACAAGCTGAAGTCATCACAGAGATGGGAGCCTCAGTTGAGAAACTGCCTCCATAAGACTGGGCTGTAGGCAAGCCTGGAGTGCATTTTCTTAATTAGTGATTGATGGGGGAGGGCCCAGCCCAGCCCATTGCAGGCAGAGATACCCCTGTTCTGGTGGTCCTGCATTCCATAAGAAGTAGCCTGAGCAAGTCGTGATAAACAAGCCAGCAAGCAGCACCCCTCCATGGCCTCTGGGCCAGCTCCCGACTCCAGGTTCCTGCCCTGACTGCCTGTGGGGATGAACAGTGATGTGAGAGTATAAGACAGATAAGCCTTTCTTCCCCAGCTTGATTGTTGGTCATGGTCTCATCTCAGCAATAGAAACCCTTACTTGATGATACAGAAGTAGAAGACAAATGAATCCTTTCCTTCCCAACCTCCTTTTTGGTCATGGTATTTCATTGCAGCAATAGAAACCCTAAGTCAAACTACTTTTAGCATGTTAGGAATTCTCCACACTGATTTCCATGATGGATGCATATGTTTGCAAATTAACCAATAATGGATAAAAGGTCTCCTTTCCCCATATCCTTGCTGGCATTTGTGGGCAATTATTTTCTTTATCTTGGCTATTCTGACTGGGATAAGAAAATCTCAAAGTAGTTTTAATCCATATTTCCATAGATTGAAAATGTTTTGAGATATTTCTTACCTGTTATTATTTCTTCTTTTGAGCACTCTTTGTTCAAATCCATAGCCCATTTCTTTAAATTTGGTCGCTTATTTTCTTGACTCTTTGTTTCTTGAGTTCTTTATATATTCTATATATTAATACTCTATCAGATGTATAGCTGACTAAGATTCTGTGACTTACTCTCACTTGATTGTTTCTTTTTATTTTTATGAGGTTCCAATTCATTTCAACTGTTGACCTTGTTTCCTGGGCAAATGGAGTACTGTTCAGAGAAATCCCTCCATAAACTTACATCTTGTAGGGCACACCTTTCCCTCTAACAGTTTCAATACTTCAGCTTTCACATTGAGGTCTTTGATAAATTTGGAGTTGATTTTTATGTATGTTATAGATATAGGTTTAACTTCATTCTTCTGCCTGTGGGCAGCCAGTTTCCCCAGCACCATTTGCTGAAGATGCTGTCTTTTTTTCCTGGTACATATTTGACACTTTTTCTGATGTTGGCTGTAGCTGTGAACACTTATGTTGAGGACTTCTCTTTGTTCCTAACCAGGGAGGTGAAAGACTTCTCTAATGAATACTTTACGTCCCTGAAGACAAAGATTAGCTCAATGCCATCCTGACAGGTGATCAGGATATGCAAATGTACTTCTGCTCCTTCTATTGTAACTATGAGTTCACCTAGAGAAGGGTGGTCTTCTGTGTACCTGACTTAGAGCACCTTAGCTACCTAGATTACAGAATGTTAAGGATTTGATGTCTCAGAGTGATAAGGCCATTGACTGTGTATCATGTTAATAAAGTCTTTTGTTACCTTCTCCCCCTCTGCACCTTTTATGTTGGGTATAAAATCTGTGGAACAATAAATGCGAGCAAATTTCAGGATTTCAGTCACTGGAATGCCCTCCCAATACTTTCTATGTTTTCTTTCTTATTATTTTTATGCGTCTTCATATTCTTTACTTATATTTCTTCAATTCCCATACCCCTACCCTGGTAAGAAATTTTTTTGTCAAGGCCTGTCCTCGACAGTATTGGCCCAGTCCTGCTGGGGCTGACAGCTCACAGTGGTGGCCACATCGTGCCTTGGCAGAACTAATCCATTATTTGCCTTGGTTCTGCATTTTCCCCCTTTTATATTATGTATATAATTTTGCCTGCATGTGTGTCTGTGCACCATGTGCATGCAATACTCATGGGAGCCAGAAGAGGGTGGCAGATCACCTTGAACTGGTTATAGACTGTCCTGAGCCACTGTGTAGGAACTAAACTCAGTTCCTCTGCAAGAGCAGCCAGTACTCTTAACTGCTGAGTCATCTCTCCGACCCCCAGTTTTTTTTGTTTTGTTTTGTTGTTTTGGGTTTTTTTTTCATTTTTAGTAGAAAGATAAATCCAGGGTTTCCACTTGGGATACCAAAGCTACATTGATTCCTGCTGCAATCTTAGCATCACCTTATGTCTCTGGAAGAGTCCCTAGATTGAGTTCCCATGAGTTTTGATGGGCTTGTTGTATGCAGGAGTAGGGAAAAGAGGCTAGGGCAATGGTTCTCAACCTGTGGGTCATGACCCTTCTGGGGATCAAACAACCCTTTCACAGGGATCACTTATCAGATATTCTGCATATCAGATATTTACATTCTGGTTCATAACAGTAGCAAAATTATAGTTATGAAGTAGTAATGAAATAACTTTATGGTTGGGGGTCACCACAACATGAGGAACTGTATTAAAGGGTCACGGCATTAGAAACATTGAGAACCACTGCTTTTGGGTGGCAGTACACACCTTTAATCTCAGCACTGGGGAGGCAGAGACAGACAGATCTCTGAGTTCAAGGTCAGCATGGTCTACAGAGTTCGTTCCAGGACAGCCAAGGCTACACACATAAAAAAGAAAACAACAACAAAAGGAAAGAAGGAAGGAAGAATGGAAGGAAAAAGAAAAAAGAAAGAAAAGAAAGTAAAAGAAAAAGAGAACCACAGCTCTAGGATGTGGAAATAGAACAGAGAAATGACTGAAATCTGGAGCCCAGAGGAAGGGCTAAAGGGGATCCAGTTCATCCAGGAACTTTACCCTCTTCTCTTAGTATTTCCTGTTCTCCTACTGTGGAAATTACTTCCTCTCTAAGATGATCCCTAGGGGCCCAAGAGAGGCTTTAAGGCTGTGAAAGTGAATCCTGGGGATCCCCAGATAGCCAGATACACAAAAGGGAGACCATCAGATGCTCACTGTTTGGAAGCATCTCATTTTCCACAACCATGTGAAGCAATGAAGTCAAATGAATACCCCCAAATTAACATATCACATAGCTCTGGGGAGTCTAAACTCAAACCCATGTTCTTCCTACCCAGTGAACCTGCTCTCATCCCCTGCCACCTCTGCAAGGAAACTGCAGACTTCAAATTCAGGAACAGACTTTCCTCTAAGAACATTTTGTTAGAGTTTCATTTCCTATTCTGTAATTGTTGCTTAAGGTGAGGATTGGTGAACGCCAAGAACAGAGTAAGCAGTGTTCTCTCTACTGTCATTGAATATGTCTTCCCAGTGAGAAAGCACATGCACACTTAGAGATTAATAAAAAAGGAATTCTTTAATAGCATGCAACTCATCTGGCAAATGCACAAAAGGGAAACAGCCTTGAACAAAAAAACTTTACCTGCTGCTTATATAGGCCTTGACTTATACACTCCACATATGCTGTCATCCTTAAATCTCCCTCATGTCCCAGGTTACATCTGGCCACTTGGGCAGATGGATAGTCACATAGCAAAGATACTGCCAGAATTATTATTATTGTTGTAATGGTAAAAATAAACAAGTGGCAGCAGAGGGCAGCGGGTCCTGAGACCATGGCAGACCATGAAGGCAGCCGGGTCCCAGGCAGAGAAAGTGGGTATTTATTTAGTGGGTTATGGAAGGGAAGGGAAAAGGGGGGAAGGGGAGAAGGGAGAAGAGGAGAGAGACAGAGAGACAGAGAGGGGGAAGGGGAAAAGTGGAGAGAAGGGAGAGATAGAAGCTGCCTCTTCAAGAGAGAGATGGAAAAGAAGGGACTTAGGCTGAAAGCTGAAGATCAGCTTGCCTCAGTGGATGGGGAGGGAGTGGGCGTGGCTTGTCTCTTAAAGGAAAAGGACAGACTATTACAGTGATGATGATGATGATGAGGAGGAGGAGGAGGAGGAGGAGGAGTCTGGCTGTTCTGGAATTCTCTCTGTGGACCAGGCTGGCCTTGAACCCTCTGAGATTCTGCCTCTGCCTCCCACATGCTGGGATTAAGGGCATGACCATGCCTGGTTCAGAATTAATATCTTTTAAATATACCAGTGTTGTTCTTTTTGAATAGTTGCTGCCAAGGGTGATCTTGCCCACCTGGTAGAATTATGCTTCATGGTGACCAAGACTAAAGGAGGTTGTGACCCTGCTCTGCCTCCTTTAGCTGCCCTTTAGAGTTGTATTTTGGATAAGGGATGGGTCTAATGGCTGGTTGTAAAACAGGGTTGTTGCTTTTGCTATGGGGAATGGAGCCTGCCTGGAGGTCAATCTTAGTGTATCAACAACTGCAGCCAGTTCTCCAGCAATCCTGCACTTCAATTATTTCTAACAAGCCTGATTGTTAAACTAGACCTGTCTTTTGAGTTGTTTCAGAGGCAGCACTCCCTTAGCTAAATTCTATTTTGTGTGACTCAATGTTGCCTAAGCATATAAACATATAGTAAATCCTAGAACACCAATTTTATTCCTCAAGCTTCTCTCTCCTACACCATTACATTTATTCTAAATCCTGCTGTTCAACTGAGCACCCTTTTTATTACTTTCTTACCCCAGTTTAGGGTGTCTCAGATTAGCTGCAGCTCTTGGCTTGCCCCCACTCTTCACCACGACTTTCAGGGTGCTTGTCTTAGTGAAGAGCAACAACCGCAGTAGAAGAACACAGCTAAAACACGCAGTGTTTGAAGGGACATGGTTTCTTGTAGGAGAGATGAAATCCACTTAATGCATGTTGTCTTTCTTTTCTGAGTGTCTCCACATCCAGAGGGGAATGTCAGCTGACTAATCTGTAGAACTTTTAAAATTATTAACACATTTCTGACTGTTCATGTATCCCATACATGCCTCTCTGGGCAGTAATGTCCAGCACTTGGTGAAATGTGACTAGATCATGGGAATTGTTATGTCCAGATCTGCGAAGACCCCAAAAAAACAAACAAGGAGACCGAGTCCTGTATGTAAAAGCAAAGAGCCTTTATTTTATACAAGTTTGCAAACTTGGTCTCTCCATGTGTCCAATGTATTGGAATAATGGAGAGCCCCAAGCTCAGTTAGAGTTGGGTTTTTATAGTAGTAAATGTAGGGGTGAGGGATTTCTAAGGTTCAGGACCCCTGATTGGCTGACATTTGTTTGGGGTGTCCTGGTGAGTGTGTGCTGGCAGGTGATCCTATCTACTGTTTGATTAAAAGCATCACCTCAGCTTCCTAACATCCCTTTTATACAAAGAATCTAGAATATTTAGTTGGGGGCTTCACCCCAGCCCCCTGGCATCCATTTTGAAATGTTGGGTGAAAAACTCCATTCCAAGTCCCCTCCCCTGGGAGTGGCCACAGTCCAGACTCCGTCTCCAAGAAAGCTCGCCAAACGGTGACCCTCCCCAGGGAAGATCAAGACAACCCCACAGGCTATTTAAACTGCCCCTCAGAGAATGAATACGTGGTCTCCCCTTTTCCCTCTCCAGTGGTCATTCGGTTCTTCTTTCCCTCTCTCCATTTTTTCCAGGGGGGGAGTGGGGGCTACCCGGGAGCACTGGTGTCCATTAAACCTGGGCATCTTGTAATTCAGTCTAATTGTGTCGGTGGAGAGGTTTGGCTGTCTGGAAAAATACTTAATATTTGGAGGTCCCATGGCATGGGGGAGGGGGTCTGTTTTCCCCACTGGCCCAGGGCTATGTGTAGGAAAACACTCTTCTGCCCGTGCTCTCTGCCTGGCTAAAATCGGCTTTGTCTCTATGAGTTCCCCATCTTCAAGTACATGCCACTAGGGTCCAGGACCCATATGATTTTTGGACTGTCCTGTTGAAGCCATGGCTGTTCCAGGTGCCCAACCCCACAAGTGGCAAGGCAGTAATCACTGAGGTGTGATTGCATGGGGCAAAGATGTCTGCTCATGTATTTCTCATGTCCTTCTGGTTTTTGACTTAAGAGTCTTATCACAGTGGATGCATCGTGATAGGCATTGAGTCCCGAGACTTGGCATAGACATGTAAAAATGGGCTCTTGCAATTTGAAGCCAGATCCTCTATCGCCCCTGGGCTGCCTTCTACAGAATCTTTATAAATTGGGACCATCTGATACCATCTGTCCCAAATGGCTATTCTCTCTATGCACTAAGATCTAGCCTCAATATGACCTTGACAATGGGACACCATGGCCACCAGAGGGAACTCTTGAATTTTCCATCCTCTAGGACCTCACAAATTTTTGCCAGTGTGGGGATAAGTGGACAGAACTCTTCATAGGTCCATAGTTTCTGGATGCGGAGCTCCCATTCCTCCCTCAGTAGCCAGTGTCTTACAGCACTGGTTTTGGTTGCCAGGGTCACAGTGCCTCCAGATTCCTAACTATCTGGGAATTGGGGCCCTGAAACTTCCGCCATGACCATGCTGCCAGAGACACTGGCCCCTCCCACACTCCCTTGAACCCTAACTACCCAACTGTTGTCTGAGGTTTCTGTCCGGCCCAGTTACCACAGTCGTTAAGTCCCAAAGAAACACACAGAGGTCTACATTAATTATAAACTGATTGGCCTAGTATCTCAGGCTTCTTATTACCTCTTATAACTCATATTAGCCCATGATTCTTGTCTGAGTTAGCGATGTGACTTGGTACCTTTTTTGGCGAGGGAGTCACATCTTGCTTCCTCTGCATCTGGGTTATGACTGCCGACTGAAACTTTCCTCATCCCAGAATTCTCATTGCCCTGCCTCTACTTCCTGCCTGGTCACCCCACCTATANAGAGGTCTACATTAATTATAAACTGATTGGCCTAGTATCTCAGGCTTCTTATTACCTCTTATAACTCATATTAGCCCATGATTCTTGTCTGAGTTAGCGATGTGACTTGGTACCTTTTTTGGCGAGGGAGTCACATCTTGCTTCCTCTGCATCTGGGTTATGACTGCCGACTGAAACTTTCCTCATCCCAGAATTCTCATTGCCCTGCCTCTACTTCCTGCCTGGTCACCCCACCTATACTTCCTGCCTGACTACTGGCCAATCAGCATTTTATTAAAAATAATACAAGTGACGGATAAAAGACCATTGTCCCACAGCACCCAACCCCCTCCTGTGGAGCAACATTCTGCCACATTCCCTCCCTCCCCACCCCTCCCCACTCCCTCTCCAGCCAAAGAAAAGGTTGAAGGCCAGCTTCCCTCTCCTTACCCACCTTCCTCCTCTCCCCTTCTTCCTACTGCCTCTCCCTACTCCTCCATGCCACAACCCACCTCTTGGACTCCTTCTACACACTGTACTAACCTCTCCCAATCCTCCCCTGTCTCCTCTCATTCCAGGTCGCACCATAACCCTTCTCTGCCCTCTCTGGGAGGTAGCAGGAGCTGATGGTATTATTAAAGTCCACGTTCCCTTCTCTCTTCCAGACCTCTCTCAAATAGAAAAGCAACCGGTTGGGTTCCTTCTCAGCTAATCCTTCTATTTATATTAAGGAGTTTCGCTGTCTGTCTCAGGCCTACGATTTAACCTGGCATGATTTCTATGTCGTCCAGGCCTCTACTCTCACTCTTGAAGACCAAAGTAGAATTCAGGCAGCAGCTAGACAGTACCTACTGTTAGGAATTTTCCTAACAAGACTCTCTGCTGACACAAAAATCCCAATCAAGCCAAATCACAACAAGCCAAATTAAAAAATATCCAGGTTTAATGGGATTCCTGCACTCTCGGATGGCCCCAAGGGGGAACCAGGAAGCCACAAACGCAGGGGGGAAGAGGAAAGAGACCACCAGGGAACTTTCTGGGGAAGCAGTTTAAATAGACTGGGGGAATGGTCAAGATTTTGGCAGGCTGTCTTGACCCTCCTCCGGGGAAGGGTCAAGGCTTGGTGGGCACAGGGATGGGGCCTCCAAAGATGGAGGCCAGAGANGCCAAATTAAAAAATATCCAGGTTTAATGGGATTCCTGCACTCTCGGATGGCCCCAAGGGGGAACCAGGAAGCCACAAACGCAGGGGGGAAGAGGAAAGAGACCACCAGGGAACTTTCTGGGGAAGCAGTTTAAATAGACTGGGGGAATGGTCAAGATTTTGGCAGGCTGTCTTGACCCTCCTCCGGGGAAGGGTCAAGGCTTGGTGGGCACAGGGATGGGGCCTCCAAAGATGGAGGCCAGAGACTGGGGCTTACACCTACCTAGTAGACAATACAGTCCCTGTGGGGGAATTGGCCATGCCAGCCACAGAACCATACTGGGATTATCAACCAGGCCAAAACAGCCAACAGAGGCAGAACATTATGGTCTGCTGCCTCCTTCAGGGTATGGAGATGGTCTTGGAAAATGTTAACTTCGACAAACTCCGGGAGATCACACAGCTAGCTTACGAAAACCCGGCCATTTTTTTAAACCAATTACAAGAGACCATGGTTCTATATACAAGACTAGACCCAGCCTCCCCAGCAGGTCCTCCCCATGGTCCTAGCTACCCATTTCATTTCTCAGTCAGCACCAGATATTAGAAAAAAAATTAAAAAGGCTGAGGAGGGTCCCCAAATTCCCATACAGGATTTGGTGAAAATGGCCTTTAAAGTTTTTAATGCCTGAGAAGAGGCAGCTGAGTCCTCCTGACAGATGAGGCTACAGCAGGAGGCAATGCTCCAAGCCCAAGCCCAAGCCTTAGCAGCTGCTCTGAGGCCACCGGGACCCCCAGAAGGGGGACAAGGGAAGTTGATCATGAGGATCCATCCCGCCAGAGCTCAGCCTAAATGGCCACTTGGCACAATATTGCCCTGGGCCTCCGCTGCCCCTGAGACCATGCCCTGTCTGCCAGGAGCCTGGATACTGGAAATCACAATGTCCCCATGTGGGCTCATCCCCTATGCCATGCCATAGACATCCAGCCTCACCAACATTGGCAAGTAAGAGGACTGTACCAGCCTTCGAACTACTCGGCCCGGCGGAGGACTGACGTGGCCCAGACTTAGTGACTCCCATCATCCTCTCCATACAATCTCCTGTCTAATGTTCCTCCTGCCACCTCCTACTTTACTGTTCTGGATCTAAACGATCCTTCTTTGTTGTCCCTTTACACCCTGACTCATACTTCCTCTTTGCCTTCACCTGGGAGGACCATGACTCCTGGTCCTCCAGACAGCTTACATGGACTGTTCTCCCTCAGGGTTTTTGGGACAGCACCCATTTCTTTGGCCAAACTCTGGCTCGAGATCTCTCAAACTTTGACCCTGGTCCTAGCATGTTTCTCCAGTACATGGATGAGCTCCTTCTCTGCAGTCCCACATTGCTTCTGTCCCAACAGGTCACCTCTGCACTCCCGAACTTCCTCGAATCCCTGGGATATTGAGCCTCACCAGCTAAGGCTCAGCTGTGTTTTCCCACAGTGGTATATTTGGGTGTTCAACTCAGCCCAGAGCCCAAGGTCCTCACCTCTGACAGGGTCCAGGCCCTGTGGGACTTACAGCCCCCAACCACAGGGGCTCAGAGTCTCTCATTTTTGGGCTTGCTAACTTCTTCCATCATTGGATCCCTAACTTTTACAGCCAGGTAGCCAGAGAGACGCCCATGGGGCCTCTCACCCACCCAGCCATCATCTGCTGCCACTTCTCTCTGTGAGATGCCCTTCTAACAGCCCCTGCCCTTGCTCTTACAGACCCCACGAGATGTTACCACCTTTATACAAATGAGAGGTCAGGAGTGGCTATGGGAGTTTTAATCCAACAGGTTGGGCCTTTGAATTGGGCTTTCGCCTTTTCATCCAAACAGCTGGACCTCACTGTCTGTGGATGGCAACCACAGAGCTCTGGCAGCAGCAGCTGAACTCACTCGGGAGGCACCCAATGCGGGCCAATCATGTATATTCCATCCACCACCTCTCAGACCTTCTGAGTTATTCCTCTCTCTGTCTCCTTGGGCCTTCGTGAGTCCAAGTCTTTCACTTACTGTTTCTAGAAAATCTCCAAATTACTTTGACCTCCAGTCCTACCCTAAACCCTGCAACCCTCCTTCCTGTTTCCTCCCCTCTCTGGTACCTCCTCTCACTTTTGCCCAGAGGCTGTAGAGGCCTTAAGCTCACCTCAGCCAGGTCTTCTAGACCAGCCACTTACAAATCCCCAGCTCACCCTGTTTGTTGATGGAATTCCCCTTATAGACAGATCAGGAAACCACCAGGCAGCGTATGCAGTGGTCACTTCCACTAACACAGTTGAAGCGATCCACCTGCCAATGGGAATTTCTTCACAAAAGGCCGAATTAATTGCCTTGACTAGGGCACTCCACATAGCCAAGGGTCAACAGGCTAACATTTATACTGACTCTAAATATGTCTTCTTAATAGCCCACACTCATTCTACACTCGGGAAGGAAAGGGGCTTCCTTACTACCAAGGGCACTCCCATAGTTAACAGACACCTTATAGCCAACCTCTTGGAGACCCTCCAGCTCCCTGCAGAAGTAGCCATAATTCACTGTCAGGGACACCAATCCTCCAAGGACCTAGTGGCCTTAGGCAATGCCAGGGCTGACTCAGTGGCCCAGATGCTGGCCTCCAGCTCCTTTGATTCCACAGAACATATTTTGTTCTTGACTGCCTCCTACCAGCCCTGTTACCAATCAAAAGAGAGGGACGAGCTCATAAAAACAGGGGGCCACAAAAACAAAGGATGGATGGTTCTGTTTAAATAACCATCCCATCCTTCCTTAAGACCAGGCATTGTGGATCATTTCAAACATAGGCCCCAAAGCTTTGTTCTGCTTCTTGGAGTCCCTCTTTGACCTCATACATCTCTGAGATCATATTTCACAGGTTCACTTCTCCTGCCAGATGTGTGCCCAAGCCAACCCACAGGAGGCTCTCCACATATGTCAGTCTCTACATCAGCTTTGTGGACACCAACCGGGTGAAGATTGGCAGATTGATTTCACCCATATGCTTACTCATAAAAGATTCCATTATCTCCTAACACTTGTGGACACTTTCATAGGATGGATAGAAGCGTTTCCAGCCTCCAGGGAAACAGCAGATGTGGTGGCTCAGGTACTCCTAGACCACATCATTCCTTGGTTTGGTGTCCCACAAACCATCCAGACAGACAGTGGGCCAGCCTTCACTTGCAGGGTCATGGAGCTCGTGTCAGAAGCTCTCAACATCTCCTGGAAACTCCACATCCCCTACTGCCCACAATCCTCGGGAAAAGTGGAGAGGACCAATGAACTCATCAAACAACAGCTAATCAAGCTCTCCATTGAACTCAGGTTAT
>LOJH01056671.1:0-11671 GCA_001685095.1 Ellobius talpinus | reverse complement strand
GTCCCGCTTCCGGTGCCATCGCGCGTCCAGCTGCGGACAAACCTGGACCGGCCGAGCGGAGGCCGCGGAGGACCCGGATTGAGCGCAGATTTCCCCGAGAGAAGGGGCCAGGAAGGAAGCTGCTGACAGCCATAAGTTGCTGAAAGTTCCGAGATGAAGCCCCCAGATAAAGAGCCCGTGGGCGTGGCTGTCACTAAAAGTCTCAGTGTGATGCTTAACAGGAAAAGGTGCCTCTGTGGCGTGCAGGAAGCCACGGGGACACCCGTGTCCCAGGACGCCATCCTCCAGTTCTAAGTAGAGCTGTCGCGGAGGTGGGTCCTGCGGTCAGGACACCACCGCCAAGCACACATCTGCAAGAGTCCTAGGTGCCAGGGACAAAGGAGGAGAGCCTAGCCCTAGCCGCCGCCGCCGCCGCCTGACCTGCTCAGGTTGCCTGCTCCGCAGAGACCCAGCCTGGCCTTGCTGCAGCTCCGCTGGTCTCCCCTCCAGGCGAGACTCCTGATGCTTTGTGCACAGCTGGCGGAAATAGCCAACCAAGAAGAAAGAGCACATGTAGCCTGGCCACAAGGCCTCTGAAACTCAAGGGTGGGAACAGAGAGCTTTCTCCCATGCCCGCTGAGGGGCAGACCCTGTAGAGAACGTGGGGGGGCCTGGGAGCTGACCCCCTCCCCCAGCTAGCTTGGTCTCCCGGGTAACCTAGAGGGCATGGTGGATCTTAAAGGTGCCCGTTGCCTTCACTTACAACGTCTGCCCTCAAGGTGCCCTCCTGCGTGTGAAATGTGCCCAGGGCCCACACCTGTTCATTGTAACTCCCTCTGCAGTGACAGCATTTGGACCCAAAATGGAAATGGCCCAAGCGGGGAGGAAGGAGCATAGTTGAATAGTGGCCAATGTCCTTTCAGGTAGATGACAGTGGAGGCAGGAAAGCTAAGTGCACGATAAAAACGGGAAGAGTCGTATGTGGCAGCAAACTTTCAGTAGGCTGAGGCAGGGGGATTGGGCATGTAACTTCATGTTCTCTGATGTATTAGAACCTTCTAGGGCCTGGTGGCCACTTCAGTGACCCACAGAGCTTAGGCTGTGTCTGGAGCCAAGCCGTGACTGAGGAGGGTGAAAGTCTCCTCCTTGGTACAGTGGGCCTTGGCGCGGTGTGAGTCCAGAGGTGTTTCTGAATATTGCTACATATCCTCTGGGTGGCAGAGGCCACCGTTAGAGAGGATGGCCCAGCCCTTCCTGACCATGCCGGGACTAGCAGCCTAATGGAAGGAGCTGCTGACCGGGCTGCATTCTTGCTGTTTCCCCAGCAACTGAAGCAGCAGAGGGACAAGCTGCGGCAGTACCAGAAGAGGGTCACACAGCAGCTGGAGAGGGAGCGGGCTCTGGCCAGGCAGCTGCTGCAGGACGGCAGGAAAGAGTAAGGGGGCACTGCCTCGGGGCTGGATGGTGGGAGAGGAGGCACGTCCCTGGAGCGCAGCCAGAGTGGACGAGGTGGCTTCCCTTGCAGACGGGCCAAGCTGCTGCTCAAGAAGAAGAGGTACCGGGAACAGCTGCTCGATAGGACAGAGAATCAGATCAGCAGCCTGGAAGCCATGGTAAGCCGGGGCTTTGCTGGGAACCAGAGCTCCTGGGGGATGAGTGGGGGCTGGTCTACTCCGGGGTGGGATGTGGGGAACAGGTCGTGCTGGTGGGAACCGCGCGTCTCCCAGGGTTGGGTAAGAACACCCTGGTTTGCCCTGCTGGCTGGAGCCACTGAAAGGCCGTCATCATCCTTTAGAAGTGTCCAGCACTTTCTCAGTAAGACCCAGCTGCGATAGCAGGGAACCAGGAAGGGTGGGACAGTCCTTCCAAGGCCAGAAGCCTGTCACCCATGAGTCCAGAGCCCAGCGGGCTTCTGACCACTGACTGCCACTTTCAGGTTCAGAGCATCGAGTTCACACAGATCGAGATGAAGGTGATGGAGGGGCTTCAGGTGGGCAACGAGTGTCTGAATAAGATGCACCAGGTAGGTCCCATGGGGCTCTGCAGACGGGTGCAGCTGCAGGCAGCTCAANGGGGGGGACTGTGCCAGCTCAGGACCTGAGTCTAGCTGGACTGGGGTGTGCCAGTGCCTGACAGGGACCAGCAGGACCTGAAGGAGGTGTTGGCACGACACAACCTTTGAGCTGTGTTCCTGGTGCTGCATGGTGGGGAAGGCAGGGAATGGTGAGCAAATCCTGACCTCTCAGAGCTCAGGAAGCAGCATGGGTGTGGTGGGTGGGCTGGTCAGGGAGCCAAGGGCTCAGGGCCAGAGGTTGGGTTTATTGCCTCTCTGGGTGTCCGAGCAGGGTCTGGGGCATGCGTGCATCAGGGCCAGCAGAGGTGCTGTATTGACTGCACACAGGAAAGTCTGGTCACCACCCAGGAAGGATTTCTGGTTTTGACCTGTTTTACTTACAGCTGTCAGGGTTGTTCTGGGTCTGGGAAGGTTTGGGCTTGAAGACAGCCTGGCTCAAAGCCAAGGGCAGGCCTACTTCCCTGGCTTTGCTGGAAGAGAGCAGGTGAGGGCACAGCCTTTGCCAGGGGCTGGCATTTGCCTTGTTGAGCAGCTGTGGAACTCTTCATCCACAGGTGATGTCCATAGAGGAGGTGGAGAGGATCCTGGACGAGACCCAGGAGGCCGTTGAGTATCAGCGGGTATGTTCTGCTGGGCACAGTCCAGCATCACCCACATTGCCAGGTTGGCACACGTACAGCTAGCCACTGCTTCCCAGGGAGACCTAGAGCCCGCCAGGCCTGCCTCTCAACACATCTCTTCCTTCCACAGCAAATTGATGAGCTGCTGGCCGGCAACTTCACTCAGGAGGATGAGGATGCCATCCTGGAGGAGCTGAATGCAATCACTCAGGTACAAAATCCTGGGGATGTCTGGTCCTCTGGGGGTGGGACCCTATAGGCCTCCGCTCGGTGGTGTGTCCAGCTATTACGTTTGAGCCCAGAGTCCTGGTTTCCCGGTTTCCTTCCCAAGGTGGTTTTCATTTGTGCTGAAGCCAAGCTTCTTCCACGCCCAGTGCCGGCCACTGGGGAGCCGTGGAGGGAGAGCGGTTGGCGGCTGATGGGCAGCTTGCTGCAGGCACCCGTGGCCCATGTATGGACAGAGGGGAACGCTGAGCCTGCCCTGCCCAGTCAGCCTGTGCTTTCCTCTTGGGCTTAGTGGAGCCTCTTCACCTCTGCACTCCAGGCCCCGAGGATCCACTGGGCTGCAGCTGTGTCTGACCTCCGTGTTCAGGCCATGAGCTCTGTCGCTGCCCAACTTAACCTCGGTTGGCCACAGCTGCTGCTTGCTAAGGTCATCCTGTCTCCCCAGAGCCACCTGCTGTCCACATCCCCGGGGGACTGTCTGGGAAGTTACTCTTTGGGTCCTATAGCTGCTCGTCTGTAGGGCCAGGAGCCTTATGGGCTGCTGGGAAGACAGCCCACGAGATGACAGAGGCCACCATGGAGCAGCTCTCCACCAGAGCCCTCCGGGACTGGGGCCCCCTCAGTGACTCCCCTCCCAGCAGAAGCACACAGCTTCCTAGCCCTGGGGATTCAGATAGCCTGGTGCCTCCTTCCTCCATAGTCTATGCAGTCCCTGCTTGTGAGCCAATATTCCTGGGAGTAGCTCCAGATCCCTGGGGATCCTGGGACCCCTGTAGTGGCCTTGTCCCCTCTGCAGCGGTCATCTGTAAAGACACTGTAGATAGGAAGCAGACAGAGTGACAGGGCCAGGCCTTGGAGCAGCAGGCTCGCAGCCGCACCCTCCTAGGGCAGCTAACAAGCAGATCCGGCTCCTCCTGAGAGCCAGGCAGCCTGTGGCAGCACACACCCCGCTCACACCTCTCCTCTGCTTCTTGCAGGAACAAATCGAGTTACCAGAGGTTCCTTCGGAGCCTCTTCCTGACATAAATCCAGGTACCGTTGTGTTTTGTGTGTGTGTGTTGGTTGGAAGGAGTGTAACCGAGGTCTCCAAGGGAGCCCTACAGTGGTCCTCTCACCTCGCCCAGCAGCAGCTCCCTCAGCCCAGTGAGCCTGTGACTGTGCCCCAGCTGACGGAGAGTGGGTCCCTGGCCTCTGGTGGGCTCTCATGGGCTCCAGACCAGCTCATAGAGACATGTCTACTCATTAGCCTTGGGAGAAGGCTTGTAGCCGCTCGGGCCCTAGACGGCTCAGAGCTCCCAGTTCCAGTTCACCTGGAACTCACCTTGGGCAGCACTGCCCCTCCAGCTCAGAGCTCCCAGTTCCAGCAGTCACCTGGGACTCACCTTAGGCAGCGCTGCCCCTCCAGCGTCATGGTCGTATCTCAGGAGCCTCCCCGCACTCTAGTCAGGGAATTAAGTGGAAACTCAAAGTCTTAGTAGCTCCACACGTCCCTCTGTGACCATGTGGCTTCTGGGAGCTCCGAGCCTCCTGAGGCCTCCTGGACAGGCTGTGCCCCTGGCTTCTAGGCCCATCTGGCTTCCTGTTTATAACTTCCCTCCCCTGCTGGGCATGCCCCTCGCCTGCAGCCTCTGGCCTCATCCTCTGAGAGCTTGCTGTGCTCGTGAGTGCATCATGAATGGTTTTTTTTCTCCACAGAAGCCCCTGCCAAGGCCAGATCCAGGCAGGCAGAGCTGGTGGCAGCTTCGTAACTTGGACTCTCCAGGGACTCGCAGGGATTCTCTGAGGACTGGCTCACAGAGTGTTCGGCTGTGTGTCAACCCTGAGGGCTCCCAGAAGGCCTGAAGGGCTGCGCTAGTGGCTGGAGCAGCAGCTTACATGGGCCCTGCGTCAGGGCCACAACGCACCTTTGCAGTTTAGTCTGGACGCACCATTGTCTTGCTCTCATTCTGGATTAATGGACACTCAAAGCCCAGCCAGGCCCGGCTTCAGGCAGCCGTGGTTCCCACCAATACTCCTGGTGCTGTTCTCATGGCTGACCCACTCCGTGTGACCTGCGCTCTTTTCTGACGAAGCACTTCAGACCTGGGGTCCCTATACTTCCGACTCGTCTCTGCTGCTCACATGAGCTGGTAGGGGGCTTCACTTAAGGGGTTCTCACAGTGCCTGGCCTCCTGCTACCCTGTTTCCCTGCAGGCTAGCAACAGAAACCCTAGGGGACTGGTGTTCTCCAAACATCTTGGGACATCTTTGGCATTTGAGACTTGAGCCTCTTATGTTTGGGGGAGATGGACCAGGGCCACCCTGCTGAATGGACAAATCTAGGATCCTGACTTGAGGTCTTCACAGAAGACAGACCCTGCTCCAATGGGTGTGTACCTCCATGGCATCCTGGACACAGCTGCCAGTCCCTAAGCCACCAATATCCAGGAGGTGCCGAGCTTGAAAGTGACTTCCAGGGTCCTGAGCTCATTTGACACTGGACAGTCCCTGGTCCTGGGCCCTTGGGAACACAGGGCTACCAGGAAAGGGCATCTCTTCCTTAACCCAAAACAGGCCGGCTCCAGTATTAAAGCTGGCTTCTGCATGGTCTCCCGCCTCTTGGACCTGAGTTTGGTGTCCTGGTGTGGTTCCCTGCATAGGAGCAGTTACGTGGGTGGATTGGAGCACAGCCCATGACCCAGCTGAAACAGCCCTAGCCACCTTACTAGGCAAAGCCAGGGCCTGGGCAGCAGATGCATGGGGGGGAGCTTTGGGCTCCTCCCATGTAAGTCTGGGGCTTCTGAGTCTCAAGGGTAACCTTGGCCATGCCTAGCAGCTGTCTTTGAATGCAGAGGAGAGCAGGGCTCTGGCCACTCTGAGTGTGCATGCTGCGTATCTCTACATGGGGCTGGTGGTTCCAACAGCCAGACCCCAGGCCTGAGACACCTTGTGACAGAGAGAGACTGGTTTGCGGTCGCAGTGCACATGGGGACATCCTGTCTGGTAGACAACTGTCAGGTCCCCTCCATGGAGCAGGCTCGGGGCTTCTCAGGAGACAGTGGAACCTGAGGGTGTGGTGAAGACTGGGAGCAGCCCTGAGACCCACAGTGTGGATGCGGCCTCTCCTGCAGTGCCCGTGTTCACCAGGAGGGGGCTCTGTCCACCTCTGCTGCTGGAGTGCACGGCTACACTGAGGGGAGTTTTATGGAGGAAGGCTCCTAGCCGAGGCCCTGTCCTGCAGCAGTAAATCTAGGCCCTGCAGGCATCCACACTGCGTGCGGTGGATACCGTTGAGGTGACAGGTGCTGCAGGCAGAGTTTCAGAGGCCCAGCTAGGCCAGGCTCCACTCAGCTCTCATGTCTGACCTGTGCTGGGTGGAGGTCAGCTGTCCACTGGGAGAGCCCAGGGCAGCCAAGAATCCCGTCTCGTGAGTATAGACTCCTTTTGGGCCCAACTGCCTATGTTGTCCACTGACCTCGGCCTTCTGGATGCTGGGGTGACGGCTGTGTACCTCTGCCTAACTTGGGGTGTAGCCTTTAGGTTTCACCCCTGACCCTGTGAGCTTTGACCTTCCTAGGAGCCCCTTGCTCTATCATGGTTCCCTGTCAGTCAGTAGTTGGTATAGGATCCATGACAGCCACGAGATAAGTATAAAGCTTGTGGCAGAGCTGGGGTCCTGGCAGAGACAACCCCTGGAGATGTAGAGGTGAGCAATGGGGCCGCGAGGGGGGCCCAGTGGCCAGCTTGGGGCAGAGGGGCCGCAGGACAAGCAGCGGTGCTCCCTGGAAGCCCCCTGAGATGGTGGCCTAGAGATCCAGGCAGAGGCTAAAAGGCTAGCTCATGGGATGAGGGCACCTGTGGTACACAAGGGACGATGGGTGGATGCTTGGTGTTCGGCTGGCTGCTGTGCAGAACCCTGGCTCGGGGAAGGGAGGTTCAGATCCAAACTCAGAGCCCAGCTGGCTGTCTTCTGCATCAGCCACTGATGCCTTGGTACCTCAGCTCCTTCATCTGTGAGATCTTCGGAGCAGAATCCCCATGCCTGCAGCTCAGAGTGAATCCTGTAGGCTGGTCACCCAAGTTTGGCATGGTGGCTTCATGCTAGCAATCCCAACACAGGGAGGTAGAGGCAGGGGGCCAGCTTGGGCCACACTGTAAGACCCTGTCTTAAGAACAGAGTCTGGGAATGTGGCTCATGGTAGAGCACGTGGTTCCCCCATAACCTTGGAGCCATCAGCTGGCATTTCTTGCCTTGCATCTTGGTATTGGAGCAAACAGGGTTTACCAGTGAGTGATGTTAATGGCTTTTCTCCTCTGGGAGCCTGTATCTAATTATCTCTTTCAGAATGTTGTAAGTTTTTAAAAAAAATTTATGTGCACTGGTGTTTTGCATGCATGTGTGTCTGTGTGAGGGTGTTGGGTACCCTAGAACTGGAGTTACAGTTGTGAGCTGCCTTGTAGGTGCTGGGAACTGAACCCAGGTCCTCTGGAGGAGCAGCCAGTGCTCTTAACTGCTGAACCATCTCTCCAGCTCTTCAAAAAAATATTTCTGAACTTATTTATGTGTATGAGTATTTGCCTGTATGTATGTCTATATGTATGTACATGTGTCTGTGCACCGTGCATGTACCCACAGAGCCTAGAAGAGGGCGTCGGATCCCCTGGGACTGGAGTCACTGATGGTTGTGGGCTGTCTGTCCTGTGGGTGCTGGGAGTTGAAGCTGAGGTCTCTCAAGGGAGCCATCTAGTCAGCCCCCAATCACTTTCTCTTTGCATAATTCTTTATTGACACTGGAAATTTCACATCATGCACCCCAATCCCGCTCACCTCAGTCCCTCCATATCTGCCCCACACTCCTGCAGCATGCCCCCCAAATTAATTAAAAACAAAACAAACCCACCCCACTCCTCCATCTTTACAACACCTCTTCATTCATCCTGGTGGCATCAGCGCCTCCCACAAACCTTCACTGCCATGAGCCGTTGGTCTGGGTCAAGGCCTCTGGCACACCATCCTCACGGGAACCTCACTAAAACCCCTCTGGCTATCCCACTGTTGCCCCAGTCATGGAGATCCTGCGGATGTCCTTTCGGGCTCTGGGCAGTAGCTGAGCGGGTTGGTCAAGGCCCCTCAGGTGAGAGGCGGAGCTAGCTCTCCTGTCAGGTGAGGGGCAGAGCTAGCTCTCCTAGGTCCTTGCCATCAGTGCTAGCTCTCCCTCACCTGTGCCCAGGAGCGGGGCCATCTCTTCTGTATCCAGCAAGAGGCAAGACCAGCCATCCTGGGGTCAGCGAAGGCACAGCCCTCGTATTTCAGCACGCATGGTTCCTATAACCCTATAGACATGGTTCTCGGTAGCAGCCTGGGCTTGGATGTCACCATGGCCTCAGGTGGCAGCAGAGGCCACTCAGATTGGCATGGCCCCTGTGGCAGCAAGGCCCTCAGCCACCAACATGGACCCAGACCCCTGGCATCAGCATTGCCTTCAGTGGTATCAGGAGTCACAGACATCAACACAGACTGTGCGTGCAGTAGGGCCACTGACCCAGACATGGCCCAGGTGACAATACGGTGGCAGCAGCATGACCCTCAGGTGCAGCATGGCCACAGGTTGCGGCCCAGACCCTGGCATTGTGTGGCCTTTGGTGGCACCACGGACCCCTTCGGTCATCTCGCGGTACCATCACAATGGCAATGAAATTTGAACCTGGGTCTTGGAGGGGAAGTGGCACCGAGTGTGGTAACCATGGAAATGAAGGAAACTGCATCAGAGCACGGTGGGTTTCACACAAACCAGGAGAAAACAGCGCTGCCCTCCCTCGAGGCAGCTGCAGCACAGCCAGCTTACAGCGGCAGACGCTGGAACCAGACTGCTGCTGTTCTGCGTTCTGTTTGGCAGCTCTGAGGGCCCACGCCAAGACTGCATTGCAGGTTAGACAAGCACTCTACCCAACAGCTGCCACCAAGCCCTGTAGCCATCCCTCGGTCTGGGTGTAGCCACTCATGGCCCTCTCCACCTTCACCCCTGGAGACCACCGGTCTGCTTTCTTGAGAATGTCACATACTAGTAATCACTATGGAACCTACGAGACCATGGCACCTGCCACTCTACACAGGGCCTCTGTCAATGACCCAAGTGGCCGTGTGTGCCCAGGGTGCGCTCCTTTGTCATGCTTTGTGACAGTCTCTGATGTGGGTGACTCATTCACACTTGTTGGAGGATACTGGAGTCTCTACACAGCTTGCTGACTGTTGCTAAGCACCAGGCATGGTGGTGCACACCTTTAATCCCAGCACCCCAGTGGCAGAGGCAGGAGCATCTTTCTGCTTTTGAGACCACCAGCGTGAACCCATCATTTTTTTTTTTAAGATTTCCCTATGGTCAAGCTGCCCCCTGCTCTGGGGCAGGCACTGGTGTGTGCCCTGTCTGAGGACCAGTTTAGACGGCTGCAGCCCGGATTTACCTGCTCACCACTTTGCTGCTGTTGCCCTAGCTGATGACTCCTGCAGGGTGACTTTCTCACTCCCTAGTCACCTGTGGGAAGAAGGATGTTCTGCTCGGGCCTCAGGTAGATGGGGAGGGCCGCATGCTCTCACCAGCCAGGGAGAGCTGGGAGTAAGGGTGTTACCATGGCAATGCTGCAGGCTTACAAGAAAGCTGTTGTCTCTGGCTCTTCCTTCCAGGAGTGGACCTATGGACCAGGGCTCAGGCCACCGGGCAGCTGGATCCCCAGGGATGGGGACACGCCCTGTAAAACAATACCAGTTTCATTCCGTGCTCTACTCGCTATGCGCTAGGGGAACTAGGCTGAAAATTTAAAAACACACAAACACAGACAGAGACAGACAGATGGGGACACAGGGACATCTTTGAGACAAGAATGCCAAGAATTCCCCCTTCATTGTGCTCAGGGGCAGCTTATATAGGGCTCTGGCCACACCGCAACTCTTGGGATCTTTCAGCTGCAGACTCATCAGAACCTGCTCCCCTGCCATCAGGGTCTCATGCTCAGAGCAGAGGAAAACAAGTTGTTTACAGGAAACTCAGGGTCTGGTGGTCCGCAGTCCCCAACACCCCCCTTCCGTGTTCCTCATTAACATTTTCCAACCCAGGACAGAGGGTTGCTACCCCAGCACTGCAAGCCCACTTGGCAGTCATTTCTGGCGTCTGGCTGTCCTGAGGAGCCAGCCTTCCTGGAGGATGTGACCCCCTTCCAGGTACCTGAATGCTGTCCAGGGTTCTGTCACTCCAGGTTTCCAAAAGATGTCCCTTCCTCACAGCACCTGAGCAAAGGCTCGCCGGGCTCCGAGTAGCTGAGTTCACTGAAGAAGTCCAAGTTCTGAGAGTAGCAAAGCAGAGGAACAAGGGGGCTGGCAGCCTCCATCGCTCCCGTGTCCTGTGCTCAAGTTGCCGTGAGACCGTGGTGGTTCTGGGGACACTCTCATGACCTCAAAAGAAAGCCTAAGCCCCCTTAGATGTCACCTCTTCCCCGATCTGTCCCCCTTGCAACCCAAAGCAACCCTGAATCTGTTGTTGTAGAGTTTGGGTTTGGATGTAAAGCATCACCCACAGGACCAAGGAGATGGCTCAGCTTCTAAAGGCGCTTGCCACCAAGGTCACAGAAATGACTGGGGTTAGATTCCCCTGAAACGGACTCTCAAAAGTTCTCCTCTAATCACACACACACACACTATGGCACGAGTGGATTGTGTGTGTGCATATACATATTTTTTTAAGTATTAAAAACTTAAAATGTCCTCTTCAGACCCATTTGCTTGATCACTTGGGCCTCAGCTAGGGGCCCTGTTCTGGGAAGCTGTGGGACCTGAGGGGAGGAAAGGGGTCACTGAGGCCGTGGGCCTGGGGGGTGGGTCTGGGGGTCTGGAAATTTCTACTGTGATGGACCTACACTTTCACAAACCATGAGCCAGCATGGATCTTCCTCCTCACGTCCTTCTTGTATTTAGTCACAGCAACAAAACACAGTCCCCTATCTGGTTTTCTGTGTCTGTCAAAGTAGTGTGTGGCAGTTCCCCTAACAGTCAAACAATGTTCCTCATGTAGTCATTCCATCACTATGGTGGACATTTGATTTGTTTCCACGTTTTGGTTATTATAAATAAGTTTGGGGTAAGCCTCTGCCGTTTGTTTTCCCTGGTGAGTGGCAAACCTGTGTGTACTCTGTGGAGAACCTGCAGCTTTTCCTAGTGGCTGCGTCACCTCCCATTCCCAAAAGGACGTCTGAGGGCTCCACCTCCCACAGTCACACCAAGGTGGCTTTTCACACACACACACACACACACACACACACCCCGTCCACTAGCTGGTGTGCACAGAGTTGTGTGTTGCTAGGGTTTTGTGGTTTTTTCACTTAGGGATTGTGTGCGCACCATATGCATGTCTGTGGAAGCCGGAGAGTCTGTGGGACCCTCTGGAGTTACAGATGGTTGTGAGCTGACTGGCATGGGTGCTGGGAACTGGGTGTAGCACAAGTAAGGAAAACCCAGAGGCAGATACTGGGGCTCAGCCTCAAGGTCAGAAAAGCAAAACTGCCAGCCACTGGCTCGTACCTCTACTTTAGTCCGAAATGGTGGTCCTGCGTCTAGGAATCCTTAGAATGAGACTGAGATTCTCTCCTCCCATATTGTGATCCTCTGTAGTGCTGGGATTAAAGACGTGCACCACTACTGCCCAGTTTCTGTGGCAAACTAGGGTGGCTACTGGGATTAAAGGTGTGTGTCACCACTGCCTGGTCTGTTGGGCTGACCAGTGTGGCAGTTTTACTCTCTGATCTT
>LOJH01056669.1:0-11671 GCA_001685095.1 Ellobius talpinus | reverse complement strand
AACAGGGGAGTGGCGGCCACTGGAGTCCCGGAGCATCGAGGGGCGAGCAAAGTTTCTCAGTCCTGCTCGCGATCGCGGACAGCCCTCCCCCTCCGTGTGTGCGCGCGTGTGTGTGAGAGTGCGTGTGTGCGCGCAGCGGGGAAGGGGCGGGGAGAGTCAGAGGGACCCGGAGAGGCAGCGGGGGACTCGCCCGGCTCCAGATCCGTGGCGGTGCCACCTCCAAGCCCTGGCTGCGAAGGAGCGCGCCCACCCGGCGCCCCGTGCAGCTGCACCGCACCTCCGAGTCCCCATCCTCCGCGGAGACCGCGACGGAGGGACCCACCCCTCCCCAAACACAAAGCCTAACGGATTACAAAGTGAAACTGACCCGGGACAATAAAAATAGAGATACCAGGACAAGGGCGAGGCCCTTTCGAGGGCGCTGGTGCCCGCTGACGCCAGGGGAAGAACCCCTGGAATGGTGAGGGGAGGGGACTCGGGGAACCAGCACTGTTGCTGCTAGTGCTGCTGGCCGACCCCCGCGACGCCGAGGAGGAAGGGGAACCCGCGCTCTGTGGATGTACAAATGATGCCGGCGCGGAGGTGAAGGATGCGGAAAGGCGCCTGCGGCAGCCTGGGCTGGACCTCGGGCTCCGAGCTGCGGTGGGCGCAAAGACATCCCGGATTACCCGCAAGAGGACAGAGTTGAGGGCTGCTGGAGGCTCGGTGGGCACGCGGTGCCCCGGGTGCCTCCGCTGCGAAGGGAAGGAGCCCGATCCAGAGACAACCTTCCCAGCTCCCCCGGAGTGAAACCCTAGAGGAGTCTGCACCGCCAGTTTCGCGTTCGTCCGGCGTCCCTGCTCAGTCTCCGGGGTGCAGAGGCTCTGTACCCCTTGGCTCTGTCCTGTTTGGCATCAAGCTCCGGGTAAGTTCTAAAGTTTTTGGAGAGACGTGCATGCAGTGAGTGACTCCTCGGGTCTCCGAAATCCAGTCCTCATCTGGCAACTCTCCGCGGTCTGGACGCTCAGACTCGGATTTCCAATCCAAGTGTCTGGAGGCCTTGAAACTTTCTCGGTAGAGTCCAGGGATGCCCCGCCGCCTGTCGCCTCATCCTCCCCTGCGCTGCGCGTCTCACCGGCCACCGGGAGCCTTCTCTTGAGCGTCTGCCCCGGCTCACTCTTCTGAACTTCAGAGATCTCCGGCCAAACTGGCTTTTGACTGGCGCCACTCAGAAGCCCTCCGGACCATCCCGTTTCCTTCACCTTGCTTCTCTTCCTCTCGCGGTTTCTGGAAACTAGGACCATGAACTTGGCCGCAGACCCGGCTCCCGGCCGCAGGCGGCTCCCGCTACTCTCTCCATCCCTGTGCCAGCTATTGCGAGTCTGGGGGTTGTTGTCTCTGCTCCCGGGCCCAGCCCGAGTCCAAGCGGCCGAACAACGTCAGGTGTTCCAGGTGATGGAAGAACAGCCTCCAGGGACTCTGGTGGGCACCATCCCAACGCGCCCAGGCTTCACCTACCGGCTCAGCGAAAGCCACGCCCTGTTCGCTATTAACAGCAGCACCGGAGCGCTGTACACCACGGCCACCATCGACCGCGAGAGCCTGCCCAGCGACGTAGTCAACCTGGTGGTCCTTTCCAGCGCGCCCACCTACCCTACCGAGGTGCGGGTGTTGGTGCGTGACCTCAACGACAATGCCCCAGTCTTCCCGGATCCCTCGATCATGGTCACCTTCAAGGAGGACAGTGGCAGCGGGCGTCAGGTCATTCTGGACACCGCCACAGACTCTGACATCGGCTCCAACGGCGTGGACCACCGCTCTTACCGCATCGTCCGCGGCAACGAGGCGGGTCGCTTTCGCCTGGACATTACCTTGAACCCCAGTGGTGAGGGTGCATTCCTGCACCTGGTGTCCAAGGGTGGGCTGGACCGCGAGGCCACACCTCAGTACCAGCTCCTGGTGGAGGTGGAGGACAAGGGTGAGCCAAAGCGGCGGGGTTACCTTCAGGTCAATGTGACTGTACAGGACATTAACGACAATCCCCCGGTGTTTGGCAGTTCCCATTACCAGGCGGGGGTGCCCGAGGACGCGGCTGTGGGCTCGAGTGTCCTGCAGGTGGCGGCGGCGGACGCAGACGAGGGCACCAATGCGGACATCCGTTACCGGCTGCAGGATGAGGGAACCCCCTTCCAGATGGACCCGGAGACGGGGCTCATCACCGTGCGAGAGCCGCTAGACTTCGAGGCCCGGCGACAGTATTCGCTGACAGTGCAGGCCACGGACCGGGGTGTGCCCTCGCTCACCGGGCGTGCCGAAGCGCTCATCCAGCTGCTGGACGTCAACGACAACGACCCTGTAGTGAAGTTTCGCTACTTCCCCGCCACCTCGCGCTATGCTTCGGTGGATGAGAATGCGCAGGTGGGTACCGTGGTTGCTCTGCTCACTGTGACTGACGCGGACTCCCCGGCAGCCAACGGAAATATCTCAGTGCAAATTCTCGGGGGCAATGAGCAACGCCACTTTGAGGTACAGAGGAGCAAGGTGCCCAACCTGAGTCTCATCAAGGTGGCCAGCGCCCTGGACCGCGAGCGAATCCCTTCCTACAACCTCACAGTCTCCGTCTCGGATAACTCTGGGGCGCCCCCTACCGCCGAGGTTCAGGCGCGCTCCTCCGTGGCCAGCTTGGTCATTTTCGTCAATGACATCAATGATCACCCTCCGGTCTTTGCACAGCAAGTGTACAGAGTGAACCTGAGCGAGGAGGCGCCTCCGGGGAGCTATGTGAGTGGGGTGTCTGCCACTGACGGTGACTCTGGTCTCAATGCTAACCTGCGTTACAGCATCGTCTCTGGAAATGGGTTGGGCTGGTTCCACATTAGTGAGCACAGTGGCCTGGTGACCACCAGTGCTACAGGGGGCCTTGACCGTGAACTTGCCTCCCAGATTGTACTGAATATCAGTGCCCGAGACCAGGGGGTCCACCCCAAGGTGTCCTATGCCCAGCTTGTGGTAACTGTCTTGGATGTCAATGATGAAAAGCCCGTGTTTAGCCAGCCTGAAGGCTATGAGGTATCGGTGGTTGAGAATGCTCCAGCTGGAACGGAGTTGTTGGTTATAAGGGCAACCGATGGGGATCTGAGCGACAATGGAACAGTGCGCTTCTTCCTGCAAGAGGCTGAGAGTGACCAAAGGCTCTTCCGCCTGGATCCTGTATCTGGGAGACTGACTACTACTTCCTCCCTAGACAGAGAGGAGCAAGCCTTCTACTGTCTGTTGATTCTAGCGACAGACCTGGGCTCTCCTCCCCAGTCGTCCACAGCTCAGGTGAATGTCAGCCTTCTGGATATCAATGACAACAGCCCCGTGTTCTACCCAGTCCAATACTTTGCTCATATTCAGGAGAATGAGCCTGGAGGTAGCTTTGTCACCACAGTGTCTGCTACCGACCCAGACATGGGTCCCAACGGGACTGTTCAATACAGTATTTCAGCTGGGGACAGGTCGAGGTTTCAGATTAATGCTAAGAGTGGGGTTATTTCTACAAGGATGGCCCTAGACAGAGAAGAGAAAACAGCCTACCAGCTGCAAATAGTGGCTACTGATGGGGGCAATCTACAGTCCACAAACCAGGCCATTGTAACAGTCACGGTGCTAGATACACAAGACAACCCACCTGTATTCAGCCAGGCTGCTTACAGCTTCGTGGTCTTTGAGAACGTGGCTCTAGGGTACCACGTGGGCAGTGTTTCTGCAACCACCATGGACCTCAATGCCAACATCAGCTATCTCATCACTACTGGGGACCAGAGAGGTACATTTGCTGTGAATCCCGTCACAGGGCAGCTGACCGCAGCCAGTGTGATCGACAGGGAAGAACAGTCCTTCTATCAGCTGAGAGTAGTGGCCAGTGGGGGAGCAGTAGCAGGAGACACCGTGGTTAATATCACCGTGAAAGACTTGAATGATAACGCCCCCCACTTCCTCCAGGCAGTAGAGAGCATAAATGCAGTAGAGAACTGGCAGGCAGGACACAGCATCTTCCAGGCCAAAGCTGTGGACCCTGATGAAGGTGTCAATGGCAGGGTGCTCTATAGTCTGAAGCAGAACCCCAAGAACCTATTCTCTATCGATGAGCAGAATGGTAACATCAGTCTCCTGGGCGCCTTGGATGTTCACACGGGCTCCTACCAGGTAGAAATCTTGGCCTCAGATATGGGCGTCCCCCAGCTCTCCTCCAGCATCATTTTGACAGTTTATGTCCATGATGTAAATGACAACCCACCAGTGTTTGACCAGATTTCCTATGAGGTCACCCTTTCTGAGTCAGAGCCTGTGAATTCTCGGTTTTTTAAAGTGCAAGCTTCCGATAAAGATTCTGGGGCAAATGGGGAAATAGCCTATACGATCACAGATGGGAACACTGGCGATGCCTTTGGCATATTCCCAGATGGCCAGTTGTACATAAAAAGTGACTTGGACCGTGAACTTCAGGAGAGATATGTGTTGCTGGTTGTTGCCTCTGACCGGGCAGTGGAGCCCCTAACGGCTACTGTGAATGTCACTGTGATTTTAGAAGATGTGAATGACAATAGGCCTTTGTTTAATAGTACCAATTACACATTTTATTTTGAAGAGGAGCAGAGAGCCGGGTCATTTGTAGGCAAAGTCAGTGCTGTGGACAAAGACTTCGGGCCAAATGGGGAAGTAAGGTACACTTTCGAGATGGCTCAGCCTGATTTTGAGTTGCATGCTGTCACTGGGGAAATCAGCAGCACCCACAAGTTTGACAGGGAGTCCCTTATGAGGAGACAGGGCACAGCAGTGTTCAGCTTCACAGTGACAGCCACAGATCAGGGCCTCCCTCAACCTCTCAAGGACCAGGCCACTGTGCATGTCTACATGAAGGACATCAATGACAATGCCCCCAAGTTTCTCAAAGACTTTTACCAAGCTACAGTATCAGAGACGGCGACCAATCTGACCCAGGTCTTACGGGTGTCTGCCTCAGACGTGGATGAAGGCAGTAACGGCCTCATTCACTACTCTATTCTCAAAGGAAATGAAGAAAGACAGTTTGCTATAGACAGGTTCTCTGGTCAGGTGACTCTCATAGGCAAGTTAGATTATGAAGCAACTCCGGCCTATTCCCTCCTCATCCAGGCAGTGGATTCAGGGGCCATCTCCCTCAACTCAACCTGCACACTCAGCATTGATATTTTGGATGAAAATGACAATGCTCCCTCTTTTCCAAAGTCAACACTGCTTGTGGATGTCTTGGAAAACATGAGGATTGGTGAACTTGTGTCCTCTGTTACTGCCACTGATTCTGACTCGGGTGCCAATGCAGACTTACACTACACTATTACAGGATCAAACAACCATGGAACTTTCAGTATTAGTCCAAACACTGGGAGTATCTTTCTTGCCAAGAAGTTGGACTTTGAGACGCAGTCTTTATATAAATTGAATATAACAGCGAAAGACCAAGGGCGGCCTCCTCGGTCATCCACGATGTCAGTGGTGATCCATGTGAGGGACTTCAATGACAACCCCCCGAGCTTTCCTCCAGGAGATATTTTTAAGTCTATAGTGGAGAACATCCCTCTTGGTACATCTGTTATTTCTGTGACAGCTCATGACCCGGATGCGGACATCAATGGGCAGCTGTCTTACGCCATCATCCAACAGATGCCCCGCGGCAACCACTTCAGCATAGATGATGTCAAAGGAACCATCTACACCAGTGCTGAGATCGACCGCGAGTTCGCCAATCTCTTTGAGCTAACTGTGAAAGCCAACGACCAGGCAGTGCCGATAGAAACCAGGAGGTACGCTTTGAAAAATGTGACCATTTTGGTGACAGACCTCAATGACAATGTTCCAATGTTTATATCCCAAAATGCCCTAGCTGCAGACCCCTCAGCCGTGATCGGTTCTGTCTTGACTACCATCATGGCTGCAGACCCCGATGAAGGTGCCAATGGCGAGGTCGAATACGAGATAGTGAACGGGGACACAGACACCTTCACTGTGGACCGCTACAGTGGAGACCTTCGTGTGGCTTCCGCCTTGGTGCCTTCACAGCTCATCTACAACCTCATAGTGTCAGCCACAGACCTGGGCCCCGAGAGGAGGAAGTCAACCACGGAACTGACTGTCATCCTCCAGGGCCTTGATGGGCCTGTTTTCACACAGAACAAATACATAACCATGCTGAAGGAAGGGGAGCCCATTGGTACCAATGTCATATCCATAGAGGCAGCTAGCCCCAGAGGGTCAGAAGCTCCGGTGGAGTATTACATTGTTTCTGTTCACTGTGAAGAAAAGACTGTTGGACGTCTCTTTACCATTGGAAGGCAGACTGGTATCATTCAAACTGCAGCCATTTTGGACCGGGAGCAGGGAGCATGTCTCTACCTGGTGAATGTTTATGCCATAGAGAAGTCATCTGCCTTTCCCAGGACACAGAGAGCAGAGGTGAGAGCTTGGGTTCCTTTATTATTTGCTTTGTGTGGGAGATATATATATATATATATATATGTCTTTGCTATTGTGCTTACTCTCTATGATTTAACTGTGCTTTTGTGGCTGCTTTTATAAACAGGGACAACTTGAAAAATGTCATCACAGTTTCAGAAAAATGCAGCTATAATCCAAGCTACAATAAATAATGAACTTTAAAAAACTTTAATATCCCTTACCTGCAATCATGAGTGTAAGGCTACTGACAAAGCATTTGCCAGTTGCAGGAGTGATGAAAGCCCCTTTGTATGGACTAACCTAGATTTCTCTCAGTAAAGAAATCAGCTGGGGGACAGACAGTCTCAGAGTTAAATCCTGGTTCCAAGGTGAAGGATTTTGCTAGGTCTCCGATTGGGTTAGGGTTCTGAGTTGGGTTTTGCTGGAGCCTGCGTGGCAGTTTACTTCAGGACAGTACTGACTTCCCCATCCTCAGCGAGCTTGGCAGATCATAGGCAGTGAGTAATCTCAACTTGGTGAGCCAAGTTTGTGGAGATTCCTGATTTCTACTGCCCGAGGGGCTTGCAAACGACCTCCTGGCATGGAGGAAATGCTGCTCTTTCTTCCTAAGCTAACTCGGGTAGCTGTGAACAGTTAGATCTGAAGTTCCCCTGTAAGTCTTGGGATAAAAGTGCGCTGCTGTTAGACGGGCTGGTGCAGGCACTGGGGAAGACTCCCTGTGCACAAGTCAGTCCGGAGCCCATCCTCCAGAGGCACAGGCTGAACTGTCATCTCCGCCCATCTTACTATCATTGATCGGCATCTTCTCAATTAAGCTCCTTCGTTCCAGGGCTGTGTGAGAATTGCCAAGAATGGATACAGCTGCCTTCTAGAAGTTTGATTGATGTTTCCTGAGTCCTCCCCCCCCATGCTCCCTCCCACTCTCCTCAGAGATGTCCTAGCATCTGCCCCTCAGGCAAAAACTCAAAATATCAAATGTGGTTTCTGATGCCTGGCAGGGTTCCAAACACAACATGGTGGTGAAATTGAGGCTGTTGTGTTTATTTACTTGCTTTCTCCTTGGGGGAGACCAAGGATGCTTTTTAAGTGCTTGTTTTTAATATTATCTTCTGGAATCCCCTGTGATTATGTGTGTGTGTGTGTGTGTGTGTGTGTGTGTGTGTGTGTGTGATCACTAGCTCTATGCATCCTACTGATGGGATCAGGGGGCATTTGTGCTCATTAGAAATATAATTCCCAATGGTGATGTAATTGTAAATGAATTTCAATTTTTCCTTGCACACCTTTGCCTGAGAGGCTTCAGGGACAAATTGTCTCCTTACATCTACTTACTTCTCTAAAGATCTTAACATCAGTGGTCTTTGGTTTGGATCAGGTCATGATTTATGCATAAATCATTATTGGATTTGTGCTTATTCCATCTCTCACTTTCTTTTCTGTAGTTACTTCTGAGATGAACAGCCTCGATTAGCTTAAAAACCAAAATATTTACTGAAGGCTGGCAATTAAGTCTCTCTGGATAATGGCTGCATTCGTTAAACAGATGACATAATTAGGTGTTTACTTCACTCAACTGCTTTTACTAGAGGAGAGCAGAGCATGGGAAGGAATGCTCCTGGGTACCATTAGAAGACCCATCATGCCTGTGACTCACCCATTCTATAGGGGAAGACGGACTTGCCATAAATGTGCCAGATAGTGATGTCTCTGAAATAGGCATGAAGACTAAAAATAATTATTACAAATAACTTTTGTTAGGAATGGGGACAGCATGCCCATTGCGTCTTTAACCTCAGTTAACATCAGTATGAAAATCACTCTTTCAGACTTCCCGTGTCCTCTGCATTGACAAAGCAGAAGAGAATCGATCTGAGGACTAGTGTATGTGTGTGTGTGCATGTGTGTGTGTGTGCATGCGTGCACGTGTGTGTACCTGTATGAGTGTTCATTTCTCTCTCTTTCTCTCTTGTACACACACACACAAGTGTGTGCACCCATCCATCAGGATACCCTCAGTATACTAAAAGTGCTGAAATTGTAAACCAACATTGAGTTCCCAAGTTACAGCCACTCCTGAAATTTAAACCAAATGTTTTATTTGTTATACACAAAGAGCACTGAAAGCAGTAGTTTGGAGGTAAAATTTCATGTTATTCTTGATTGTGTTTCCCCAACATATAGAGTAAGCTGATTTTTTTTCACTTGCTCAGTTGTCTAGTTATGATCCTGTGCTGAGAAGCCATAGAGTGTCGATGGCAGAGGTGACTTGTGCACTATTCCTTCCCAGCTTCTTTTTAATGTATTTGAAAAGATGCATTTGTCTGACCTGATAGGGATCTGGGCTGCTTGCTCGGAACTCAGGCCAATGTCACAGTGTCACACATTCTGTGTGATGAGAGGGTCAGGGGAGAAGATGGGAGATTTGCCTGCATTTTGTGGGCACAGGAGATAAGCCTTTGGTAATGTTCATTTTGGACACTTGACAAGGGACACATATATTCTCTCATGCCACCTGTCAAAGCTAAAGCTTGAATGTTTTAGCTAAGGAAGAAATACCTCCAAAAGCTGTCTACTGTAATGTGTCAATTAATTGATTAATTAATTTTAATTAAAATTCATTAAAATTTAGAAGTCTGTTTTATTTACAGACTTGCAGCATTGGGTCTCTGTTAGAGGCCATGATGACCAGGGACTTTGCTATATTGATCCTTTTATTTTAGAGTCTCATTTATTACCCAGCATGTGGTAGGTTCTGCAAGCTTGTTACTGCTGAGTACCATGGGAAGAACCAAGGTCAGAACATAGCTCCTTTGAGGAGTTAGTTCACAAAAAGCTGTGGGTAAGCTTGACCTGTCAGTTGAACAAGGGCAGAGAACAGGAGTTACCTCTGTTCTACAGACAAAATGAGGACTGTCAGAAATTCAAAAGAACAGAGGGAATAAAGGGTGGTCTGACATAGGGTTACTGTGTGAGTAGAAGAGGGCCTGCAGCTGACTGGGGTCTCCTAGGCCGCTTTCCAGGCCACTGGCCTCTGGACCCCCTTATGCTCCTCTGAGACTCCTTAAGGGCCTCCTGATTAAGGGTGTGCCTTAATTATCTTTCTTTATTAGTTATGGGGCTTGAATGAGAAATGTCCCCTATGGGCTCTAGTATTTTGGAGCTTTCAGGGTGTGGAGCTTTGCTAGATGAATACTGGAGAAGGCTTTGAGAGCTTATGGCCTCGATCCATTACGAGTTTGCGTCTCAGCTTCCTGTTTGTGGTTGAGATGTGATCTCTCAGATTCCTACTCCTTGTTTTGCTGCTGCCCTGCCTGTCCATCATGGTGGACTTTTATCCCTCTAGAACCATAAGCCAAGGTCAACGCTTTTGTCTGTAAGTCGCTTTCAGTCCTGGTATTCTATCTCAGCCACAGAAAAGTAACTGAGGGACTCATTTTAATGAAGCAAAAAAAAGGTTGCTAATTTATTAACATTACATGAAACATAATGTTCTTTTTTGTTTAAAGATGTTACATGTTCAAACTTGAAAATTTGAAGTAATATCTCACATTTAAAAATTCTCTTTGGCCATGACTTACAGAATACAGTAGAAGTCTCAAGCTTTTTGTTTTGTTTTGTTTGTTTGTTTGTTTGTTTTCCAGTTAAAATATCTGATATTATTCCAATTCTCAAACAGGTAGGTTTTATGTACGGTAATGGAAAAGTATTTTGGTTTGGTCCCCTGTTCAGGTAGTCATTGATTTTATCATCTGGAAAGATATTGCACTGGGACTTATTGGCAAGACATCAGGAAATCAGTCAGCAGATTTACCTGTGTAGTTACATTAAAATCAGTGCTCTCTGCTACCTTACAAATGGATCTTTGCCTATTTAAGATGTATCTATCAGCTATATTCAATTCAGAAAAAACTGGTGTAAGTGATGGAGACTTTGTCAGAAAGCATCTTTATGGTAGGTTATTTTATGAATTTCAAATATACTTGTTTTAAATGATGGATAGATGAATGTTCTAAAGAATATGTTTGTGTGTGCATGAGTGTGTTTATGTGTGTGCATGTATGTGTATGTGCTTAAGTGTGATATGTGTGATAGTGTGATGTATATATATATATATGCAGGTATGTATATGTGTATATGGATATATGTATGTCTTCATACATATGTATGAATGTATGTGTGTATGTGTGTCTATTGTGATGTAGTCAAGCCTTGCTACTCTGTCAGTTTATTACATATCACAGTTATTTTCATGATGATCATCCATAGCACACATGTCCTTTCCATGTTCATAAAGACATTGTATCATCAGCAATTGTGGTTGCCTTGCTTTATATTAAGTCTTTTGAAATACATTCCTTTTAATGGCAGTGATGTAGCGGTGACCCCATCTGACCATTTCCCCTCTAAATACTCCAGACTCCATGAACTCCACTGTACTCTCCTCTTATGCATCTGAGTGAGGCACACAGACCAAGTGGCATCAGTGTGTGTGGCGATTTCACTCAGCCCCTCCCCTGCCAGTCTCATCCACGCGCCTGCAGATCTCAGGACTCACTGTTTTCATGCATCACATGTTCTTCACCTTGCCATCCACTGATGCTCACACGGGTTGGCTGGTTTTATATTCTCGCCATCATACAGTGCTCAGTCAACATGGATGTGGATTTGTCTCTCCACGGCCTACATTTCCTCCTGTCTGGACACATTCAGTGATGGGTTACTGTATCCTGCGACACTTCTCTCTTTAATGTTTGTTCATAAATTCCCCAATGTTTTCTGTGATGGAAGTTTGCTACAGTTCAAATTTTTTGACTTGGTCCCTATGGTGTCCCTACTGAGGTCTGGTGGAACCCTGGAGAGCTGCAGCTTAGTGAGGGGTATTTAGGATATTCAGGACATCCTTAAAGGAGGCCAGTGCCCGTGATCCTTTCCTCTTCCTCTTTTTTCTCTGCCTCATGATGCAGCCAGTTCATGCCACCATGCCCTTCTAACCCAATCTGTTACCTTACCACTGGCCCAAACCAAGGATGCCATTGGGTCATGAACCACAGCCTCCAAAACTGTAGTCCACAATAAACCCTTTATGTTTATGAACTGATCATCCTAGGGATTTTGTTATAGTCATGGGAAGCTGATTAACCCACATGTACGAGTGCATGTTGTAGTGAAAGGGGAGCGGGCCTGCTTTTCGTCCCGCCTGGCTCCCGCACGG
>LOJH01056668.1:0-11671 GCA_001685095.1 Ellobius talpinus | reverse complement strand
CTCTCTCTCTCTCTCTCTCTCTCTCTCTCTCTCTCTCTCAATCTCTCTCTCTCTGTCTCTCTCATCAAGGACCATAAACCCATTCAAGCTCTGTGCTTGTTCCGCTGTGCTCTGAACAACTCCCTTTGTTCAGATGTTCAGATGACAACTGGATAGATGTTTCCCTTTTGTCCTGAAACCTCTTCTGGAAGCATACAGTCAGCTGTGGGCAGATTCCCCTCAACCTACATAGGGGCGAGTTCCTGTTAGAGAGTGGCTAGGGCAAAGCCAAAGACCACTGTCTCCTGTGGGCTAGCACATGGCAGGGGCAGCTGATACCCTGAGGCCTCACACCTGCCTCATCGCCTGGCCCTGTTCACAGAGATGGCAAACAGGAACCACTTGAGTTCCATCAGCTGCTGCTGATGTGAATCAAAGAGCATGAGGGACCCAGGCTGGGGCGAAAGCACACTGGTCAGCCATTAGTTGTTATGGAAACTCATTACCCCAAGAGGTCATTCATCTGAAAATATAAACATTTCCCAAAAAGGTTTTTAGAGAAATTCATGGGTGGCTGCCGTAATGGTACAGCGGGGGCTGGACTCTTGAAGCCTGGGCCGGCTGCTGCCAGGTGGGGCTCCCTGCCCATCCCTACAGACTTCTGTCTAACAGCATGAGACCAGGACGTGACCTCCAGAGCCTCGCGAGTCCTGTAGGCTTCTCTCAAACACTGTCTTATGGGCAAAGGGGCATCAAATGGCAAGATGCCCTTCTGTGTCCCTGAACGAACGTCTCCCTTCAAAGTTATACAACACAGACAAATACCACATGCAATGCCCTCGACTTACAACGATAAAGCTATATGCTAATTTGCCATCAGCGGTTATTATCATCATACTTTGTTGCATATGTTATTAATGATTAGCTGATAATATTTATTAATAGTAGTATCTGTATGCCATGTGACCAACGCCCAGTATCTCAAGAGTTGGATTCTGATCACAACCCTTTACAGATGAGCACGTGTTCTCTCCTCTAATTTCCGTTAGTTCTATTGAAATTATGGCTGGCACTCTGTGCTAAGCCCATCTCTCTCTCTGTGTCACCCCGCAGGTACTCACTGCATGCCTGTGCCTATGCTTGTGCGGGCAGCACCTTAACACACTCACCTGTTCTCGTACTAGGTCTTCATCTGGGCTCAGAGTCTACGTCAATCTCCCAGGAAGCTTTCCCAGACTAGAAAGGGTCAGGATCTTCAATGTGTGTGTGCATGTGTATGTGTGTGTGTGCACCTGTTCATGGATGCATGTGTGTATACACACTTTTACATGTAGATATTTTATGTGTATGTGTTTGTCTTTGAGTGTATGTATGTGCACCATGTATGTGCATGAGGAGCCTGTAGAGATCACAGAGGCAACAGATTCCCCTGGAACTAGAGTTACAGCCAGTTGTGAGCTGTCATGTGGGTGCTGGAACTAAACCCAGTTCTCCGAAAAAGCAACAAGTTCTCTTAACTGTTGAACTGTTTGTTCATCTATTTTTTTTGTGACACAATTTCTCAATGATCTAGGTATTGTTGATTAAACAATACTGGCCAGCCAGGATGCTCTAGGGGTCCCTCTGTTTCTACCTCCCTGGCACTGGGGTTACATATACCTGCCACTGTGCCTTGATTTTATGGGCTGAGGGTCCAAACTCAAGTCCTCATTCTTGAACAATCAACAGTTACTGATGGTGATATCTCCTAGGTACTCAAAGTCTATAGATGTTGAACCTCAGGCTTTTTTTCCTTGAAACTCGGGCTTTGAAAGTCTTGTTATCTGCCTTCCTTTCTAGACTAGGAACCCTTTGCAGGCTTAAACTATTTTGTTTTTGTGTTTCCAGAGCTAGGCACAAAATAAGACAAAATAATTTCTCACTTTATTACTAGGAAAAATGTTTCCAAAAAGTTAGATCTCTCCTGTCTACCATACATAAAACAAAGTCTAATACACAGTTGGTGCAAAACTCACATTTGTATGATGGCTGGGTGGGTGATTGCATAGCTAATATCCAAATAGTTGCCCAGATGTTTGTGGGTGGGTGAATGAATGGGAAGAATTTGTGTGTGCGTGGGTAGGATCAGTACTTGGGTGGATGGAAAAAAGGCGAAACAAAAGTGGGTGGTCCATTGGTTAAATTGATGAATAATGTATGCATAGGCAAACACAGATGAAGTGCTTGTTGGAATAGATAGGATGACTGAATAGATATTTGGATGCTGGGTCATTAGAGGGGCTGACCAATGAACATGATCAGGTGGATAAATAGAAGATTGTCAGTAAAAAGAGTTGGACGGATTGGATCAGTGGGCAATTAGACACTGGATTGATAGATGAATTACAGACATCTAGTGTCAACATCATTTTCCCTGGGCAGTAGACTCTGTACTGGCATTTTAAACAAAGACAAAAGACTGGATGTGCCTTAAGAACAACACCTGTGGGAAATTGAAGATTAAGCCAATCATGAGGGGTAGGGACAAACAATGATGGATTCCTAACGCAGGCTTTAGACAACTCTGTGGGGGCACTTCTGTCTTGAAGACATCTTTCATTTGTCCTCAGAGGAGACAGGTCACTGGTTTTGTAACTACCGTGAGCCAGTCATTGGGTGCACACTGATCATGGGGAGAAGCTTGATTACAGACCAGCACCTTTCTTAGCCAAAGGCCGGCCCTGGAGAGAAACTCAACCGTAAGCCCTGGGACACTAACCCTGGCAGCCTCTGAAAGAAGGGATGTACTTCTGTTCACAAGGCTGGTCTCCCTGCACCATTCTGATACAAGTATGTAGCCCCTCCGTGATTGTAGGGCGATCATGGATTCTTGCCATTGCCTTGACTCATAGCTTTCACCTTTCCCCTCTGCTACCCTTTCCAAATCCTGTCCCCCTTGAGTAACACCTCTGCTTCCCAAGTGATTGAAGCCATGGTTACAAGCCTGTTTCCCTTTACTCCCAAAACAAATGAAGTCTGCAGTCTAATTGGGGTCATTAGTATAACAGCCAATCCACGGCACCCCAATGTAGGATGCACAGTTCCCTCCAAGTGGATCACTCATAGCAGTAAACTAGAGTGAGTCACTGGTAGCCCCACCAGCCCCACCCCTTGCTTCTGTACCCAGACATGTCACAGGTGAGTGCAGCGCACAATGCCTGTCTGCACTCTATGCACTACCATACAGTTGGCGAGCTTCGGACAAGGGGTTGAAATATACAGGCACACACAGACAGAGAGACAGAGACACAGACCTCTCTAGTCACTGGTAAGAAGCCCTTTATTCAATAGCACCACAGAGGATTATATACCCAACAATCAAGTGGGCCAACAGGTGAAAACCTTATCCTCTGATCCTCAAGGCCAAGGCAGCATGTGCTCATGAAGCAGAACTGGTAAACAACTTTGACACAGCTTTTAGTAACTCAAATCAGAAGGAAAGTAAAGATCTCTAGCAGGGAAGGGCAGCTGGAGGCCAGGACTCCAAATGGTCCCAACAGGTGAGGTCACAGTATCACATGACTGTCAGAGATTTCACTGTATGAGGAAAGGTGGTACTCCAGCCTATCAGGGCATTGTTGTGGGATCATGATCTTGTACCCTGTAAAGATTTGTCATTTGTATTGGTTTAATAAAATGCTTATTGGTCAGTAGCCAGGCAGAAAGTATAGGTGGGGCCACCAGATGAGGAGAATTCTGGAAAGAGGAAAGGCTCAGTCTGCAGTCACCACCCAGACACAGAGGAAGATGAGAATGCCTCACTGATAAAAGTTACCAAGCCACGTGGCTAACACAGATAAGAATTATGGGTTAATTTAAGTTGTAAGAGCTAGTTACTAATAAACCTGAGCTAATAGGCCAAACAGTTTATAATTAAAGTAAGCCTCTGTGTGTTTTGTTGGGATTGAATGACTGAGGTACCAGGCAGGACAGAAACTTCCATGTACAGGGCCTGATCTGTGAGCTGGTACCTTTGGAAAGCCATTCCTTCCCTTAATTGCACTGGCACATTTTGGGACACACTAGGTGACAGACAGAACTGGTAATATCTACATTCATATGGGCACTGCTTACCTTTTTCTGATGAAGGTCTTCCTAGTTCTAGCTGTTTATGTCTGTGCTGACCTGACAGCTGCAAAGCTGGTCACCACTGCCCACGAGTCCATACATGTTCTTGCTCGGAGACATTATTCTCCCATAGAGAAATGAATGACCAGGCACGCTGTCAAGAGCTGTCTTGAGACATTTTCTGTCCACAGCTCTATTTCAAAGTCTCTCTGCCTGGTGATGCAGGTGCCCTGGCATCTACTTTATGGCCAAGCAATATGTTCCTGAGGCAGCTTTGGCCATCCCTCACTGACTGTGAAGAACGCTCCTGTAGGTAGTGCTGTAACTTAAGGAAGAAGCACTGTGTAACCAGAGTAGACATAATAAATAAATAATATTTTTAAAATAAGATGTTAGAGAAGAAATGAGTGAAAGGCCTTGAGATCAGCATGTCCCAGGTGTTCCAAGGAAGGTTTTAGCAGGAGGCCATGGTAGGCAGGGGATGCCTTGCTTGTGGGAACACCAAGGACCCAACAGTTAGCTCTCTGTTCACTGTGAGTGTTGACATGTGTGGAGCCAGTGAGCCAGAGCTCCCAATTCTGAAGCAGACAGCAAAAGAGTCCTGTTCCTATGGAATCCCACCTCTCCCAACTCCCTATTGGCTGCAGGAGGAGGGGCTGACACTGCTTCTGCTCTGAGAAAGCTTGGGCATCCAAGTATGGCAGCAGGGGAACAGAGCAGCCCAGGCCTTTCTCCAGTGTCCACAGCTGCAGAAAGCTGAAGGTCAAGAGGCTGCATCCACACAGCCCTTCGCCCACCTCACCCAGAAGTGTGCTCTACAAGATCACGATGCACTCCTGAATAGAATGTTTTTCATTGGGTGGCATGTGCGTGTGTGTGCACACGTGTGTGTGTGTGTGCATGCTCAAACTCCATGTTTTGTTTTTAAGTATGTGATTCATCAATTAAGTTAGGGTGGACAGCCAATGTGCCCAAGGGATGTGTCTATTTCTGCCTCCTCAACTCTGGGATTGCAAGCACATTCCATCATGCCCAGATTCATTGGCTGTTTCATAAGAGCAAGAGTAACAGAGAGGAGGGAGCATTGGGAGAAGGCACCTCCCGACCCACAGCTCCCCTGGCCCTCTACCTGTCTTCTCTTCCACCTCCCTGCCCAGATTACCTCTTCCCGTCTCCTGTCCACAGCTATTTCTGCTTTTCCTTCACTTCCTGTTTCATGCAGGCTTCCAATCTCTGGGCCGAGAATCCAAACCACAAATCAGATCCTAGGATGGAGCAGGGTCCTCCTGAGGGTACCGACAGCTGAACAACCAAATGTTGACCTGGATCTCCTCAACTGGCTGGAGGCAATCTTGTATCCAGAGCTATGAAACCCAGCATCCTTTATCGTGAGACCTTTGGCTCCCAAGATGTTGGCCATAACAAACCATCTTTGTTTAATCTTTGAGATTGCTTCCCATGAAAGAGGCAGTTGCTTGTGACCATTCCTGGGGGCCTGGAGCCCACATGGCTGGCGTCCAACACTATAACTGCCTCTGCCGGCCCTAATGGAAGTCTATGCAGACATGGTTTTGTAAAATGGAAATGCACAGGGAGAGCAGGCTGGACCACCAAGAATTGGGGACTCTGGGCAGTCACTCCAAAGCTTATGACCCCATTCCACTGCGGTGGCCAGCAATGGTCTCACAGCTGCCTCTACAACACGTTCTGGGGACCAGCTACTTACATGTGTCCTTGGGCAGAGTGGCCAATGTATCTTTGGTAAATGCCAGCAGGAAGGTTTGGGTCACTGGTAGTGGTGTTGGCAGGAGGGCATAGGAGGCAAGGATGCTACAGTCCATCAGAGTAAACCTGGAGACTGTTCTATTGCAGATGCATTCAATGGACTCTAAACTTGAGCTGCGTGTATTCTTTCAGTGTGTTCATGTTAGTGTGTGCACTTATAGGTGTGTCTATGCATGTGTGTATGTAGATACCAGAAGTCAATCTCAGCCTTTTTTTTTCAGAAAGCATCTCATTGACCCTAGAACTCACTGATAGACTGGCAGACCAGCAAGCCCCAGGGATCCTCTGTCCTTGCCTCCCCAGTGCTGGGGTTTCAGAAGCACAGGCCACACCTGGCGTTTTTATGTGGGCACTGAGGATCTAGATGCAGATCCTCATTCTTGATGCCAAACACTACCCCAGTTGAGTTATTGCCCATTTCTTAGAACCGGAGCAAGGATGGGCCTTGGAGCAATGGCCTCACGGAGTCCAGGGTTTTTATTGCAAGTGTGAGTAGTGAGGAGGACATTCTTCAATCACTCCTGAGCACTGAGCAGGCTCCTGACTCTTCTTACCACATCTGCAGGGCTCCCCAATGCGCCTCCACTCTAGTTCCATTCGTCCTGCTGGGCCTGTCCCCTCTAACTGCAGCCACTCCGAACTTCTTGCTCTTTCTTAAAAACCAAGCTAAGAATGGCGTGGTAATTAGTACATGCCCATAATCCTGACACTTAGGCAAAGGCAGACATAACCCAGTGAGTTCAAGGGCAGCCTGATCTGCGCAGTGAGCTCCGAGTGAGCCAGAGCTAAGCAGGAAAAAAGCCTTTACCCTCCTTCAGGGCCCTTTGTGTTACTGAACCCTCAGCCTGGATTTCTTTCTCTCAGAGCTTCCTCCCTTCTAGCTTTCACTGATGTCACCCCTACCCCTTCTCCATATCCCTTTATACCAAGCGTATTCACCATGTTTTTCCCGTGTTTACTTGGCTTTGGGTCAGTAGCTGCATGGAGTCAGGACTTTGTTGTGCACAGCTTAACCCTCAGGACTGCACAGTACCTTGCATGCAACTGGTGCTTAATGAGTGCTAGTGGAGAATGCGAGTGCGTCCAGCCCCACGGAGGTATACAGTAGGCAGAGGGGCCTTAAACATATACACAAAAATAACTATAACTACAGCAGGATGAGTCCAAGTCTGGAGCTTTAGACCATTCAGTCATCCCAATACCCAGACACACCGCCTGGAGGAAGACGCCAGCATAGCCTTCCCAAGGAGATCCAGTCAGTAGGGTGTGGAGGTGTCTCTAGGGTTTAATTGGCTGCCCAGGTGTTTTAAATGTGCTAGGCTTCTGGAAGCTGGGCAATGACCTACCCAAGAAACCAACGGCTTCTCAGCAGGCACCGGTTACCCGACATGAATGTATGTATGAGCTCAACAGAAGCCATGTGCTAAATGTTCATAGCTCCATATGCCTACAAGCTGAGCCTGGGGCTAATCAATGCCCCACAGCGTGACAACTGGTGCAGCAGAGAATGGATCTACCTCCCACAGGAGACGTGTCCCTGCCTCTCCCCTCACAGGAGATAACCAGTCGGCCAGGTCTCCCACAGGGCCAAGGATCCGTGCTCCTGAAGTCAGGTTCGCCTCAAGCCATGTAAAAGAAATAGGAGGGTCAATTAGCCACTTTCCTTTCCCAGAATTCCTGTCCCCAGAGCAGTTGCTCCAGTGCCATGGAGAGGCTCTCTGGAGTCGTCCACCTTTGGGGACCCTCCCTTTTTTTGTCTTTCTTTGGATGCTGGCCTGAGCCTCAGGTGGGCTTTTCTATGGTGCTGTGAGCTTCTGCATTTTTCTCTGAAGCTCCTCTCCCCTCCAGGTGGCTGGCTTCTAAGTCAGCTTAGCTCAACCCCACCATTCTCTCTCCTACCTCGGGACAGCTGTGTGTAGCAGTACTTTCCCATCGGGACCGCCAGCCCACAAAAACTGACAAAGAGACTTAATATTAATTATGAAAGCTTGGCCTTAGCTTAGGCTTTTGTCCCCAACTAGCTCTTATAACTTAAATTAACCTGTCTCTATTAATCAACAGTCTGCCATGTGGCTCGGTTACCTCTGCTCCGTACCATATGTCCATTCAACTTCTTCAGTCACAAAATCCGCACACCTGGATTCCTCCTCCTCTTTCTTTTCCCAGAAATCCCACCTGTCTCTCCTGCCTAGCTGTTGACCGTTGAGCTCTCTGTTAAATCTGAAGGCACCTGAGGCAGAGACATCTTCACAGCTCACACAGATGTCCTGCCACACTGGTGAGAGGTTAATTTTAGGCTTGCTTGCTCCAGGCTTTCCTCTTTAACCCTAATAAAGTTGTCCTGGAGCTTTCTTTTGAGTCAGTTCTTAAATTCTTTTATTAATGAGACTAAGAACCTCAAGAGAGGACCCTGTTTTCCCCAGGATACATGTATGTGTCTACTGTGACCCAACAACAAGCAACTGTCTGTAACTCTTGTCACACGAACAGTTACACAGACATGAACACACGTGGAACTGGGGAGACAGCTCAGTCAGTAAAGCATCGGCCTCCATATGCATGCGTGCCTGCATGCGTGTACACTCCATATGTGCGCACCCACGTGCAAATACTGTGGTATGTTTGAGTGGCATTCAGGAGATTTACAGAGCTCACCAACCTGATAAGTACCACCGTGAACAAGAGGAGTGCGGCTGCCGCCTGGAAGATGGGAAACTGCTGGTCTCGATCCTGCTGGAGGCTCCGCCCGAGGTGGTTCCCACAGGTTCATGTGGAGTGTGTGGCTTCATTGAGTAATAACTGGGGTGAGCACTTCTCTGCAGGCATGGCGCACACCTGCGTGTCTGCAAAGGGAGGAAGGATGGACGTACTTAAGCAACTCTGCGGAGAATGGGAGGGTTCCCAGCAAAGACAGGAGCACTGTCCAGTCGGAACGAGGGCCTAATGCCGCTCCTGCCCTTTGCCCTCGCACTCTGCCCAAGCATACCTTCTCTCAATGCTTTCTCCATAACAGGTCCACTCTCTAGCTGGCCTTCCACACCCTCCCATCCACATATGTACCTGCACTTCACAGCAAAGGGACCTCCTCAAAACCCCACCCCTCAGCCCAACCCCTCTCCCTCTGACAGGTCTTACATGGTATGCCTGCCCCTTCCTTCCTGTTCGTCTGTCTGTCCATCTTTCCTAAGGACTGGCCCTAGGGAAAATGTCCTATCATTGACCTACATTCTCCATCTTCACTCCGAAAGAGGATTTGACTAGCTCACGGGGCTGCCCTTGAACTTGGCAATCCCCCTGCTTCGGCCTCCAGATTACTTGGGAGGACTGTCCGTCCCTGACTGGCCATGATGTGCTCAAGTTAAGCTGATTTCTGAAGCCAGGCAGCAATGGCTGGCTGTTGAGAGAAATGAAAAGCTTAGACCGGTGTTTCTGTTGGGTGGATTGGGGGAGGTGAGTGGAGAGCAAGCCGTAACACCCGTAGGGAATTCTGCTTAGCCTGGGATCAGAGACTCATTAAATTCCCAATTAGATCTTCCCGCCTCACAGTGACTTCTGCTTAAACCCAGAGGAACTAAGAAGTCTCGGATGTTCTCCCGCAAGGCTGCTAGGCACGCTCTCCTTGTTTACACCAGCTCCTCCATTGGGGACAGACATTTGCATGTTGAGGACTTTCTGGAGTAGTCCAGCTCAGGGCTGAGAAGAACGGCTGTGTCATGCCCCCAGTTTCACTGGGCCCACTTTCGGGCCCACTCCTCTCAGGCTGTCCCTGCAAGCATCTTAATTGAAGTTTGGGTTTAGGGCTGGCGTTTTGAAAGAAGAGTTAGCATAATTTCAATTTATACTATCATGAATCCAATTTGCTAGTTCAGGCGGTTAATAAGGTTGGCTGCTGGAACCGCACGCTCCTCTTGCCTCCCTGTGGGTCTGGCTGTCCTCACTAGGGCAGGGAGGGAATGAGCCGTAAGGTAGAGGCTACCAATGCAGACCAGTGAGGCTGAGCAGAGCAATGGATGAAAGTCGGAGGGTGTTCAAGGTCTGAGGCACAGTGGGCCTCATCTCACCCAGCAGCTTTATTTGCCAACACATCAGTCTGTTCCAGGATGTTCTCTCAGCTTGTGAAATTTTGAAAGTATTCGGCAAGAAACGGAAAGGTGGGTGAGATGGCTCCGTTGACAATGTGCCTGTCTTGCAAGCATGATGACCTGAGTTTGCATCACCAGCACCTGTTCAGAGGCTAAGCATGGTGGTGTGGATCTGTAACCCCAGTGTGGGGTAGGGGGCCCAGAGACATGGAGGAAATCAGGCCATTGCTAACCAGCTACCCTGAAAAACACAGCGACAAAAGCATGGTGGAAAAGCAACAGAGGAAGAAACCCATCCCTGACCTCTGACCTCCACATGCACACCCAACGGGCTAATATCCACACATGCATATACCACACAATCACATGAGAGGGAGGGGGCTAAAAGAGAGGCAAAGAGTCAAGACCAACATGACACAAACCCCAGCAATTGCTGCTCGGGTCCCCCAGGGAAAGATGAAGGTTGCCTGGACAGAACACCTGTCCCCATCCTGCCTGTCTTCTGAGTTGACAGCTGAGGAGCCATACATGCTTTACTACTTGGTTTTCACTTGGGCAGCACATTCCACTGTTTAATTCTGGAGTAGAATACAGTCGATAGATTGATGAAGGCCAAATGCCCTTGCGGTTGAGCAAAAGCCTGGTGGAGCTGTCTTCACCTGAATGACAATGACACTGTGGGCCCGTGATTCATGTGGGTCCCACCCGGAATGCCTGTACTGCTTAAGATGCTTGTTATTCCCCAGCCTCGCCTCTCAGGTCTGGGATCTAGGCTCAGTAGGTAAGCTTGCTCTCCAAGCAGGCTCTAAACATTATGGCAAGCTCTGCCTCTGACTGCCGTGACATGCTTACACCCGGCAACCTCAATGGACAGAGTGGAAGCCTAACCAGGAGGGTTGTATGCAAAGGGGATCCAGAAAATATCCAGAAGCATTCGTGAACACAGAGCAATTCCATATTTGCTGTGTCAGTCAATCTGTGCACAGGCTATCAACATACTACCTCCTTCCCCCGAGTCAGTTCAGCCCTGAACCCTGTGCTATGAAAGCTCAACTAAAGATTTCCACAGTCTGGGACATTCCCACATCAGGAAGACTCGGTCACATCAAAGGGGAAAGGGTTCAAGGCATGGACAAATACAAGGAGGAAGAGAGTTTGGTGGCCAAATCAGCAGACGCTTCTGGGGAAAGTGGGTGGGGATGTAAATGGTCAGAGGACAATGTCAGTGGAGATGCCATCTGGGGTGGTAATCTGGCTCTGTCCCATATGGGCAGAACTCACAGGTTCTTCCATTACCCTTTCTGGCCCTGTCTCTTGGGGCTGCTGTGGGGTTCTGGTAGCAAAAAAGAGGCTGTTGATCCTAAGGGAGACCATGAAAACAGTCAAGAGTTAGGGATATGGATAGCTGCCATAAGGCACAAGGATCTGTGTCTGCTCCCCCAAAACCCGAGTCAAAAAGTTGGTCATGGTGACTCATAATCTCAGCACCAGGGAGGTAGATACAGGTGGATCCTTGGGGCTCACTGGCATGGGAATTCTAGGCCAGTGAGACAGCCTGTCCTAAAAACACAATGTAGCTGGCGTCTGAGTAAAACACTCAAGGTTGTAGACACAGGCACACACACACACACACACACACACACTAGACGACGATGATGACGAGGAGAGGAAAAGAAGAAGAAGAAGAAGAAGAAGAAGAAGAAGAAGAAGAAGAAGAA
>LOJH01056665.1:0-11671 GCA_001685095.1 Ellobius talpinus | reverse complement strand
AAAAAAAATAAAATGCCATATTCTGAAAAAAAGACTCCTAGCAATAGTGGAGAGAGTGTCTGAATGAGCCTTCCCATATAATCAGATTTGTAACTATTCTAATTGTCATCATAGAACCTACAAAGAATAACCAATGATGAATCTTAAACATATTTTGTTGCCCCTAACAAGCATGGAATGGGTTCTTCAATTCATTTCATTATTTCCATTAGTCATTAAAGAATGTACAGTTTACAGAATCATTAGCAGAGTTCTTTCTAGAATTTTGAGACTCTATATTAAAGAATATACAATTTCTCTTATGCTTTGTTATTTCACCTATAGAAAGAATATAATGCACTTACTTGCTCTATTAAGAATCATAAATATCAGAGTAAACAAAATGCATATACTGACACAGTACAAATTAAAAATCATAAATATAAGAGTAAACAAAATGCATATACTTCCATAAAACAAATACTTCAAAGAAGAGCTAATATCAATACTCCTCAGATTATTCCACGCAATAGAAACAAAAGAAACATTGCCAAACTTTTTATAAAATGGCTACAGTTAACCTTATACCAAAACCACAAAGACACAACTAAGATAGAGATTTACAGATCAGTCTCCCAAATGAACGCTTATGCAAAAGCACTCCCTAAAATACTGGCAAACCAAATCCAAGAACACATCAGAAAAAGAATCCACCATGACCAAGTACGCTTCATCCCAGAGGTCAGGCATGGTTCAACATACTAAAATCTGTCAACAGAATCTGCCATATAAACAAACTGAAAGAAAAAAAAAACACCACATGATCTTTTCATTAGATGCTAAAAAGGTTTCAACAAAATTCAACACCCCTTCATGATAAAGGTTTGGAGACAGCAGGGATACAAGGAACATACATAAACATAGTAAAGGCAATATAGAGCAAGCCAATAGCCAACATCAAATTAAATGGAGAGAAACTCAAAGCAATCCCACTGAAACCAGAAGTATGACAAGGCTGTCCATTTTCTCTTCATGTATTCAATATAATACTCAAAATATTAGCTAAATCAATAAAAGGAGTTCTCTTCAAAAGGAAATCAAAGAAATACAAATTGGAAAAGAAGTCAAACTTTTGCTATTTGCTGATGGTATGATGCTATATATGTGATTCCAAAAATTCTAATAGTGAACTACTTCAACTGATAAATAAGTTCAGTACTGTAGCAGGATACAAGATTAACTCAAAAATAAAACAGTAGTCTTCCTATAGACAAGTGATAAATGGATAAGTGGACAAATGATAAAAAAGAAATCAGAGAAACATTACGCTTTACAATAGCCACAAATAATATAAGATATCTAGGGGTAACTCCAACCAAACAAGTGAAAGACCTGTATGACATGAACTTTATGTCTTTGAAGAAAGAAATTGAAGACACTAGAAAATGGAAAGCTCTCCCATGCTCTTGGATAGGTATAATCAACATAGTAAAATGACAGTCTTACCAAAAAGCAATCTACAGATTCAATACAATACCCATCAAATTCCCAGCAACACTTTTCGTAGACCTTGAAAGAAAAATACTCAACTTCATATAGAAAAATAAAACTCCAGGATAGTCAAAACAATACTGTACAATAAAGGAACTTCTGGAGACATCACCATCCTTAACTTTAGGCTCTACTATAGAGCTATAGTAATGAAAATAGGTTTGTATTGGCATTAAAAAACAGACAGTTAGACAATGAAATCAAATCAAAGACCCTGATAACAGTCCACATACCTATGAACACCTGATTTTTGACAAAGAAGCTAAAATTATAAAATAGAAAAAAGAAAGCATCTTCAACAAATGGTCCTGGCGTAACTGAATATCAACATGTAGAAGAATGCAAATAGATCCATATCTATTGCCATGCACAAAACTCAAGTCCAAATGGATCAAAGACCTCAATATAAAAGCAACCACACTGAACCTCACAAAAGAGAAAGTGGTAAGCAGCCTTGAACACATAGGCAAAGGAGACCACTTCATAATTACAACACTAGTAGAACAGATACTGAGAGTAACAAATGGCTGAAACTGAGAATCTTCTGTAAACTGAAGGACATGGTCAACAAAACAAAACGCTGTCTACAGAGTGGAAAAAAAATCTTCACCAACCCCACGTCTGACAGAGGACTAATTTCCAAATTATCCAATGAACTCAAGAAATTAGATATCAAAAAACCAAATAATCCAATAAATATGGGGTACAGATCTAAACAGAGGTCTCATAATAGAGGAAACTCAAATGGCCAAAAAACACTTAAGGAAATGCTCAATATCCTCAGTCATCAGAGAAATCCAAATCCAAACAATCTGAGATACCTTCTTACACCTGTCAGGAAGACCAAGATCAAAACTCTGATGACAAATCTCTTGTGCTGGAAGGGATTTGGAGTAAGAGAACACTCTTCCTCTGTTGATGGGAATGAGAACTTGAACAGACACTTTGGAAATCAGTATAGTGGTTTCTAAGAAAATTGGGACTCAAGCTACCTCAAGACCCAGTAATACTACTTTTGGGCATTTACCCAAATAATGCACACTCAGACCACAAGGACATCTGCTCAATTATGTTCTTGGCAGCATTATTCATAATAGCCAGAACCTGGAAACAACTTAGATGTCCCTCAGCCAAAGAATGGATAAGAAAAATGTGGTACATTTATACAATGGAGTACTACTCAGCAGTACAAATAATGACACTTTGAAATTTTCAGACAAATGAACAGAACTAGAAAACATCTGTGTGATGTAAACCAGACCAAGAAAGAAAAATATGTTCTGTACTCACTCATAAATAGATAATAGACATAAAGTAAAGGACTACAACCCCAGAGAACATGGGTAACAAAGAGGACTCTAAGAGAGACATACGTGGATTCACCTAGGAAGGAAAAAAAGGACAAGATCTTTTGAGTAAACTGGGAGTGTGCAGGGCAAAGGAGGGTAGAAGGGTAGAGGGGAGAAGGGAAGGGGAGTGGGGAAAATGTACAGCATATTCATATCTAAACAATTAAAATGAGAAAAAAAGAAATATTAGGGTTCAGAAAAACAGCATGATCTTATTTTTACCAAGAAAGATTTTCCATCAACATTTTCCATAAGTAATTTTACTCCAGTATGCAATTTAGGAGCTACTGTCCATCCTGTGAGTTCCTGATTTTGTAAGGGGTGGGTGCTGACAAAGCACTTTAGTATCTCCTCGCCATCTGAGTCATGTTTCTGAGTCCTGTTTCTGGATAGAGTCATTTCCTGCTGTGCAGCCTACACTTAAGTTAGATCTATGCTCTTTTCAGTGTGAGGCATTTTCTACTGGTGCCAGAGAGTCTCTCACACAGGTTCTAATTGTCAGACTGAGGATTTCACTGTCTTCTAAGCATCTCGGCTGCTACAGCCAGTGAGTTCTTTATTTTCTTTGTCTTTATTATCCCTCATAAACATGGACACACAAACACAGGCGCATGCACATGCACACACAAATATATATATATATATACATATACATATACATATATATATATATATACATATAAGTGTGTGCACACAAATACACCATATGCCTCAGGCAATCAAAACAGTAACTGAGAATCTTAACAAATCCTGGGCAGAAGAGACTAAGAGCTCTTGCCCAATCATGAGGAGCAGATTCCAGATCCCAGCACCCAGGCATCCAGAAAATGTTAACTGCAGCTCTGAGGAATTCAATACCTTCTTCTGGTCTCTGGCCACTCAAAGGCAGGCATAATTCGACACACATATGCATACATTCATACAAAGATACACATGCTCATAAACACATAAATTAAAGCTTAGAGTCGTCGATCTTCATAAATCCTAAGTCTTACTCTTCAACTCTCCAGAATTGAAAGGTCTAGATGATATCAAATGAGTTCAGTTCTTCTAAGGTTTGTTTTCTTGTTCCAGAATGACTTTATAAGGGGCATTTTATAAAGTACATTGTCACCAAAGTTGCTCTTCCTTGATTCTTATGAACTTTCTTATTTTCTTTTCATTACTTCTTAGACTATATATTATTTACTTCCATGTTTAAAAATAAAAGTTATTAATTGTCATTGAATTATACATGATTAATATACAGCCTTAGAGGTAAGAAGTCCAAAATGAGAATTCTCATATGCAATCTGACCCAGGAGTTTATATCTCCCAGCTGTCATTTTGAAGTTTTTATGATTTTCCTTTTATTCTTTAATAAAATCTTCAGATGTGTGCACATGAAATATTTTAATTTTGCTTTTCAGCAGCCTAGATTGACTTAGCTATATAATATTTTAATAAAGAAGGGAAATTAGGAGGATTAATTATGTAATAGCAAAGATATTAATAATAAGCCCAATGTATGGTGATTCATTAGCAACAACTTTAATTTAATATAAAAAGTTATTCTTAACAAGTTATTCCAATACAGACCATCATGACACATTTGCAGAAGCCCAGCTGATATCAAACTTCAGCTGATTTCCTGGAAACAGGTATAATTGGAAGATATATATGTAAATCAAATACTGTAGCAGGGTCTCTACTGTGGTATCAGAACGCTTTGTGGCACACATAAACATATGTAATACAATACAGGAATGATAGACAGATATTTGCTCCTCAAAAATATTCATAGAAGTTTAAGAAGTATTAATATTATTAAAATATATTGGATTTGAGATTTTTAAATTAAGCAGAAGGAACAAAAAGAAGGAAGGGGAGGAAAGGGTGAAGGAAGTGGAAGAAGACCTGGAAGAGGAGGAGGAAGAGAAGGAACAGAGAAAGACAGAGATGGAGGAAGCAAGGAAGGGTATGAGGAAGAGAGTCACTATTATTTTTTCACATTTTAGAATTAAGTAGACTTGGTTTGGAAAACCCACTTTCACCATTTTGTTTATGGTGGTACCTGAAGGTAGATAGCGTCCTTATCTATAAAACAAGGCTACATGCCCAGCATTTGAGTTCATGGATATTGTGATGTGTCACAGTTTCATGAACATAGGGTGATCTTTACTGACCAACAAACTACCTTGTTATTATTTTATAATAAATTATTTATCAATTTTCACAATACAGATATTATATAAAGAATTCATTGTTACAGTAACCTCAAGTTTCATTTTATTCTGGAAGCTCAAGAAACCATTTATTCACACATAGTCTTTAGAAAACAGATGGCTTTTCCAAAATCATTTACAGATCACTGCAAGAGATATAGTGACCTCAGACATGTGTAGTTGAAGCTTCCTGTCAGTAAATTATTTTTTCAGGAGTCTAAAACTTGTTCATAGTATCTATCAGTCAGTTCTCTATAGTAATATATATGCTAGAACATATATAATAATAAGGGATTATTTTAGAAAGGCAGACATGTTAAGAGAGAGGCTGAATAAGTCTATAGTGGTTGCATAGAAGATGGAGATACAGGAAAAGCAGTAGCTGCTCAGCCCAACATGGTAGATACCTAGGATCAAGGATATCTCAATTATGAAGGCCCAGTCTGAGTCCAAAGTCCTACAAAGAAGTTAGGTTATCTGAGTTCAGATCATTGCTTTAACACATGCTGTGAGATTGCGGACTCTTTATTTTGACTCTACTGTTGTTGAATATTAGTTAAAGATCTGTTACATTCTTTGATGCTATGGAATATTTGTTTAATGATGCAAAGATGTGTTGCGTTCTTTTATGCTGCATTTGTTTAACTCTGTGAACCTGTGCTACTTTACCTGTCTAAAACGCCTGATTGGTCTAATAAAGAGCTGAAATCCAATAGCTAGGCAAAAGAGAGGAATAGGTAGGACTGGCTTGCAAAGAGAATAAGTAGGAAAAGAAGAGAGAAGAGTGAGAAAAGGAGATGAAGAGAGAATGCCAGGGGCCAGTCACCCAGCCCCACAGCCAGCTATGAAGTAGGAAGTAAGCAAAGATAGATAGAACAGAGAAAGGTAAAATCCCAGAGGCAAAAGGTAAATGGGATAATTTAAGTTAAAATAATCCGACTAGAAACAAGCCAAGTTAAGGCAGGGCATTCATAAGTAAGAATAATTATTTGGGAGCTGGGTGGCAGGCCTCCGAAGAGCAATGAGTATAAAACAAACAAACAAAAAACCCAACTACATTTGAATTTCCTCACTTATGGGAAAAGGTATAATTATAAGATTCACCTCATGGCTTTAGTTTTGGGTTACAAAGAGATTATCCTGCCTTAAGTACTTAATGTGAGTTGGAGATTCACCCAGCTAACCGTAGTTTTCCCAGAAATGATAATGATAATGGCTGTTGCATTGTCCTTCCAGATTATTGCTGGAGGGTGCAGAACTGTCCTTCCTTACTGTTTCTGCAGCAAGCCACTGTTTCAGAGGACCTACCATCATCCTCACTATGGCCCTCTAGATGAGGTTCTTTCTTGACATTGCATTTCTTAGCGATTAGAGGCCTCATCCGTGGAGCTTTCCTTCTCTCTGCTTTGTGCGTATTTACAGCCACGGCAGTTTATGTTGCTGTTCGCTGCACATCCTTCCTCTCTAGGACGTAAGGGGATATTTGAAGCTGATAATCAAGGTCTTAACCTCTAACCTCGGGAAACACAACTTCCTACTGGTGTTAACGCTGACCCAGGATGCCCTCATTTCCGTGTTAAGACCTTGGCATTTACCGAAAGCTTTCATCTCTTCCGAGATGAGATAAGGAAGATTCGCCATGATTGTTTTGAATTAGTTCTGGGGTTACTTGTAACACTCAGTATATATTGTCAAAAGTAAAATGGCCTACAAGGCACTTCAGGGACTGATCAGGTGTGGATTTTAACTGAATTGAAACTTTATTTTTCTAGCAATGCATTTTGCACCACTGCCTGTAGCAACCACATTCCTGCTGTACAGAAAATTATTTCATTGCTGCCTGCTGGACAAGAACTTCTTCATCCTTCCACATTCTTGCCAGATGCAGTGGATTTGGAATTCCAAAATTAGATTCGGAGTTTGTTTACTTCTCCTCCTTTGTTTCATCATTCAGCTTCCTGGGACTGCAAAGTTTGTGGTAATTTTTTGTTTCTTCCCATAAAGTACATGGTAAGTCCCATTTTATTTTGGCACAAGAATCCTCCAGAGAAATACTCCTCAACAGGATGAGGTAAACTCTTTTTTTTAATGTAAGGATACCAATTTTAAAAGTAAGAACAATGAATTAGCTAATTAATACAAAGCATTTCTCCTCAGCAAATTCATTTCATTTTCCACCCAGGACTGAGCCATTGCTGCATTAGGGGAAAAGTAAAATAATTTCCATATTTGATTTGTCTTTTTTACCAGACTTTTTAGGTTTCTCCTTGCTTTTACATGAAAGCTTAAAATTAAATCTCTAGCCATTCTATTAAAATAAAAATGTAATTGAGACAGGGTGATTCCTTCTCTTTAGAATCCTGCAGACATTCTTAGGTGTGTTCAATTTCCCTTAAACTATCTGTCTTTCTTAAAGCCAATGCTTAAATCTACAAGAAAACCATTTCTTAATAAATCCCAACTTTTTATTGTAAAATAGACACTATAGATTCATACACTCACATATATAACTGCACCCAAACCTCTCTTTTCAGATATTTTACAAATAGGTGCTCTTGAGTTATGAATTTCTACTTGGTGGAGCATTCTTGTGGAGACAATTAAAGGTAATTTCTGACTTCTAGCTATAATGACAATCTTGGAAATATAATCATACTTTTTTAAGCTAAAGTTACTATGTTTTATCCTACTTTTTAAACATCAAGACCACTTCAGACATAACCACAATATAATTTATACAAAGTATAACAAATAAATAAATTATTCAGTATTATGAAAACCTAGAAATATTCTTTCAAAGGATAAAATTTTTCTAAGAGAAAACTTACTAGTGATAATATGATGTGGTATTATTCATTATTATCAATTTAAATGTTGACATTAAATTCATCATAAGTGAATCAGTATTCTAATACATATTCTAATAATTTTAATAGTTTTGCGGAGCCTCAAATAATAAAAATAAGCTATATCTATTTGAGCATATGATTTTACATGTGCATGTGAGTGATCCAGAACAATTGTGACAATGACCATATCCACCACCCTGGAGATTCCTCAAGGCCCTTTGCAGTTCCCCACTCCCACAGCAATATAGTCCCAGCCTCAGGCAACCTCAGATTGCTTCGAATATTTACAGAGTACTTCCCACTTTCTAACATTAAATGTAAATGAAATTAAGGGGCATATCACCTGTCTGTGGGGCTACATTCAGTCAAGAAACTGCTTTAAGATTCAAATACGCTGTCATCTGGCCATTGACTATAATTTTGTTACATAGTAAAGCTATATACGTGTGTGTGTGTGCATGTTTGTGCCAACGTGTGTGTACCCATGCTCATGTTGTGATCAAGTACTCTAACAAAGGTAACTTAAGGAAGAGTTTACTTCAGCACATGATTTCAGGTCACAGTCTATATGATACGGAAGCTTAAGGCAGTGTGAGCTTTAAGCAACTAGTCACTTTGTATCCATGCTGATGCTGAATGTGCTCAGCATACTTTCTTCTTTTTACCCAACTTTGGACCCCAGCCTAGGGAATGGAATCAGCCACAGTAAGTAGATCTTCCCATCATAACCTAGTAGAGATAAGCCTTCACAGGCAGGCCCAGAAGCTTCTAGATCCTGCCAAGTTGACAATCAGTATTAATCATTGTGTCATATAGGTTTCTCTCTGTGCATAAATGTCTCAATGATTACCCATTTGTTTACTACTTGCTAATGGACACTTATCTACACTTTGGGGGCATTTCTGATCATTGTTTTATAGATGATGTGCTTTTATGTCTTTGGGAAAAAAGCTAGAAGTATAAAGGCTAAGTCACCTATGTCTATATATCTATCACATACCGTTTATCCTTTTATACCAATACATAATTACATTATTATATATTTAGAGGTTTACATTTGTTATATTTGTCACAATTAATTTCTTATGATATTTGTCATAACTGATTAATGGATATTTAAATAACATCGTTGACAAAACTTCTTAAGAGAACATTTCTATTTTCATGTTGCAGCTCCAAGACCCTGCCATAAAAACAGACCCATTTATGAAAGAGGAGGAACGTTGTCTAATTCTCTAATGATGTTTCAGTCCTTCAGTGCCACTGAGTCTTAAGACTGTGGTCTTCATAACTATGTTGTGCCTATTATAGTGGAGCAACATCCTACATCTATTTTCTGAAATCCATCCTCCTGTCCACTTTTCCTTCTCCTGTCAGCTGAGATCATAACCACAGAAGGGGACTGTGGTAGAAAAATCTGCGGTAGAAAAATTCCCTTCCAGCAGGAGGTTAAATTTTCAGAAATGACTCTCCTTGGAGTGGAGGCCTTAGGGCCTTGGAGTTGTTTCTATTGTATGACCCTCCTCTCCCCTGGATCTCCAAGAGAGACTCTTTTCCTGTCTTTCCAGGGGAAAAATCTTCTGGGGTGTCTGGAGAAAAGGGCCCTGAAGGAGTAGGAGTCCCATAAGACTAGTCGGAGCTTTCTCACGCTCATGCTACCCATTGCCAGCATCCAGCAATTCTTCAAAATGGTTTTCTGCTATTTTTGGACTTCACAGGTCTTCACACCAAGTGAGCAGCTCTTCACTGTGACTCCAGGCATTGCCTGGAAATTAGATTCCAAAATGACAAGATAACAAGTAACTTGTGGATTGGACCAAGAAAATCAGATTGATTAAATTTTCCTTTTAAAGGTGAAGCTAGTGATGTCTAAACCCACTTTGAGTAGCAACAACTGAAGCAGTGACGGTTTAAATAAGAATGACTACCATAGGCTCATGTTTGAATGCTTAGGAAAGAGGGACTGGAGCTCTTTTGATAGAATTAGAAGGATTAGGAGGTGTGACTTTCTTGGAGGAAGTGTTTCCCTAAGAGTGGGCTGTGAAGTTTCAAAAGCCTATGCAAGGCTCAGTCTCTGTTTGTCTCTGCCTATCTCTGTCTCTGTCTCTGTCTCTCTCTCTCTGACTGTAGATCAGGATATAACTCTCAATTACTGCTTCAGTGCTACACGTGACACCATCCTCCCTGCCATGATGATAATGGACTAAGCCTCTAAAACTGTACTCAAGCTCCCTGTTAAATACTTTTTGAAATAAGAGTTGCCTTGGTCATGGTGTCCTCTCACAGTAACAGAACAGTGAGTGGGGAAGAAGTTAAGCTTTATTTTTTTAACTTTCAAACTAAATTACAACTCTTTGCCCTTCTTTAGATCCCTACTGACAGCATAGAGAATCCTATTTTGCCCACTTCATTTTGACTACGTGCGACACTGTAATGCGCTATCTCTTTTTGGTTTTGATTTTTATTTCCGTAATGACGAATGATGTTGCTCAACATTTCATGTGCTTGTCTCTCATTCCTTCTGTGCTTTGCTGAGGGGACTGTTTGTCTACTCCTTTTAAGGAAGCCAAGTTTTTATTGCTGAGTTCTGTATATAAGTGTTTTATGGGATATGTGGTTTATCAATATAGTCTACCAGTTCTTGGTTTGAGGCTTTATTTTCTACTTCAGACTTCAAAACTAAAATCTATGTGCTCTACATACTGATGAAATGAAGCTTAATTTTTCATTTTATAGGTTGAGCTTCTGCTAATACATCTAATAAAACTGCCTAAAATCAGAAACAATTCCCTTTGTATTTGGGTCTAGATCTTTTGTAATTTTAGGACTTACATTTAGATCTTTGATACACTGGAGTTAAGTTTTGACTATCAGGTTTTAGAAGTGAGAACTAAATTGATGATGACTTACTGGTATGGGGATAACAGATTGTTCTTGAATAATTGGATGAAAATAAGATAATTTCCTATAAACTTGCCTTTGGGACACATCCCTGCTAAAATTTTAGTTGTCTATGCACATTTGGATGTCTTTCTTAGAGTTGATGCTACTGGCCTGCTCTGTGTATTTTGAAGTTAGTGACATTATGGATTTTAGGTAAATTGAGACATTTTTGCTACTTCTAATTTAATCCCATTGTAATTCTAGAGAGCATTTGAATATCTGGAGTTCATTTATATTTGTTGACATTTCTCTTATAGTCATGTTGCTGTCAGTTTTGTATGTGAGATTTTATATAATACTGAAATTAGTACCTGCCACCATCTGCCACCCCCAAATACAGAAAAAACTTTTAGATTTTTTTCTATTGCTTTCATGAATTTGTAAAAAATAGATTCACAGACCATATATATTTATACTTTGGATATATTGAAAACATATTGCTGTCATGAGATATATTTTCTGAAAGCTTATTAAATTATAGTATAAGATGTCTAATTTCTTGTTTCCTTTGAAATGTGACTGCTTGCTTTCTCTTTTGGAGCCTGCTGCCACTTGGGTGATCTCAACATTTTGTGCTAGCTTCCAATGCTTCATGGTCTTTTCAGAAATATAATTAATACATATATTACCCAGTTAATATTTTCTGCTCTATAGAAAATAGCATTATGTGGAAATTTAACTAAATTTTCAGAACAGGTGATTTATTGCAGGGCTCCACACATGCTAGACAAATATTCTACTACATCAAGACCCTTTTGCATTTAAAAAGAAAAAAAATCTCAAGACTGACAACAAT
>LOJH01056664.1:0-10000 GCA_001685095.1 Ellobius talpinus | reverse complement strand
GCATGCCGAACTCTAGCAGGCTGTAAACAGATTCCTGTGATCAGACCCTTAAACTTTTCGAGCCCAGTTCCCTCATTTGTAAAATGAGAAAGAATATTACTTCATGCATTTAGAACAGCAGTTCTTAGCCTGTGGGTTGTGACTGCTTGCAGGGGTCAAACGACCCTTTCACAGGGGTTGACTAAGACCACAGGAAAACACAGATATTTATATTGTGATTCATTGCAGTAGCGAAATCACAGTTATGAAGCAGCAATGCGATAATTTTGTGTTGGAGGCTGTGTACTAAAGGGTTGCAGCATTAGGAAGGTTGAGAACCACTGATTTAGAGTGTAGATAACTTCCCTCAGACAGGGCAAGTGCTTAGATCATGACAGCCACTACATGAGCTATTAACACTCTAGAGAGGGGTGATGCCTTGGTCTGCTCAGGTAAGCTGGTAGGAAAACAGGTGAATCCAAAGAGTGCTTTTCTGTGTTGTTTTATTTTGTTCTGCTTTTTTAAGGGAGCAGAACGGATTCTCTTCTAAGATCATGCAAGATGGTTCTGTTTCCCAAAGACGAGCATTAAATTTTGAGTAAGCAAGGCCATGTTGCATTTTGAGCCACTTACTGCCTGGCGTTGAAAGTAAAACAAACAAAATGACAAAGGATCTGTGGGTCTGATCACAGGAATCTGTCCGCAGCCTGACGGAGTTCAGCATGCATACTTCAAATAATCTGCAGATTCAAAATGATTTCCTCCTACGAGGAGCCCATCAGCCTAATGATTCATTTTAAAACAGTTCCCAATGGTGCATTTTCTAAGTGTTAAGAGCTCATAAGCACTGTTCTGAGCAGCTCGGGTGCCATTAGACTTAGAGGTGTCACAGAAATTTCATCCTCTCCTTCACTTTATCACAAATACTTATTTTTGTTTAGAATTAATTTACAAAGAACCGAGAGCTCACATGGTGTGTTTTTGAGAAGAAAGGGAGCAGTCAGTTATTGCAGCACTGCGCATGTCTCGTTACGAGCCTCTTCACTAGAAGGAGGATTCCACGACATTGGTGAGATACCACAATCATTGGGATCGAGGTCAAAATGAACATATTTAAGAGAGAGGTGTTTGAAAGATGTGCATAGTGCTTGGCCCAGAGTTTGCATTTGCAAACACTGGTTCCTTCCGAGTGTTCACTAGCGTTTTAGCTTGACGGGTTAAATGTGTACTATGTTCAGAGACTGTTGGTTCCCCTATCCCAGCACTTTCCTGTGCAGTCTTAACATTTCCTTCCGTTTGTCCAGTGAGATGGTGAGACAATGTCAGCTGTAGCCAAGCCAGACATGTGGAGTGTCATGTCGGTAAGACATACATGGAGCAGAGAAGACAGAATGAAATGGGACGCCCCTCACACCGTAGACATGTGCTTTGTTCTACCTACTTATGTGTCGTGGCTCAAATCTGTTGAAAGCGAGAGGCCGCGTCATTGCTTTGTCCTCCCTTTGCTGTGTATGTAGTGAGGTGTCATCTACTCATCAGATTTCTAGGTCGTGTCCAGACAGCCTTGCTTGTCCCCACTCTCCGTCTGTAAAGTGATTGTCACACCAACCTTGTTACTGAAGTATAGATGCTTATTGGGAACACATTTCAGCAAAACTGCAAAGAACGTGTAAGATTTATCTCCTAACTCCATAGAGTTGGTTGCTTAGCCTTCGAGACCAAAATAAAGCACCATGGAAGGATGTATTTTTTTTTTAATTCTCTGTTAATTAGAAAAAGCTCCCTCTAGAGCACAGCTCCCTCTTCTGTTGTGTTGACCCAGGTCTGTTCTGTCCCCCTCACAGCCAGGGTCTCCTAAAACTGCATGTTGAGTTGAAAGGAAAGTTTTCCAGATAAAGCATCACCGTAGTTTCTTTGCTGTAGGTACACAGATAGTCAACTCCTTGACTAGACATGTGAAACGCACTCAAAAGGGCCACTGTTGGGATCCTGGGAAGTCAAGCTGAACCGATTTCCTTGGAGAGCAGCGCTCCTGTTCTGAATTATGTTTAGTGACTGACTTTGCAAGATCTTGGCTCCTCAAGATGCAGCATGTTTGTTCTCTTTTATCTCATGAAGGGCCTGGTCTTGAATGAGCAAGATCGACTACTGATAGAGAATCAGCTGGAAGAACACCCCACACCCCTACCCCCGTAATCCAGGGGGAGGGGAGGATGCCCTGTTGGCCTATGAGGTAAGAAAAAATGAAACTATCAGAGGCAGAAATGGCATTTGTCAGTTCCTCCAGTTTTTGAGTGTATCGGAGTGCCAATGAGCAACAGCAATAAAGCTTGTAGGTGCTGAGTGTTGGGCCCAAAGTGAACAGTTTTGCAAGCAGATATTCACTCATAGGCTGTCCTCCTTCTAGGGTCTCGGGTGTCTAGTTGTGAACAAGGCCAAAAGCCTATAGGAAAAGAAGGATGAAAGGTGATGTTTTCTAAGTCAGCACAGAGGAAACAATCAGGGAAGGGAAGCAGAGAACCAGGGCAGAGTGTGGTGTGTGTGTGTGTGTGTGTGTGTGTATGTGTGTGTGTGTGATGTATGTGTGTGTGGTGTGCATGTGGTGTGTGTGTGGTGTGTGTGGTGTGTGTGTGGTATGTATGTGGTGTGTGTGTGGTACGTATGTGATGTGTGTGTGGTGTGTATGTGATGTGTGTGTGTGGTATGTATGTGGTTTGTGTGATGTGTAGTGTGCATGTGATGTGTATGTGGTGTGCGTGTGTGTGTGTGTGGTACGTATGTGGTTTGTGTGATGTGTAGTGTGCATGTGATGTGTATGTGGTGTGCGTGTGTGTGTGTGTGTGGTATGTGTGTGGTGTGTGTGTCCCCTGAGAATCTCCACAGACCTCTGAATTCAGTGGCTCTGAAGTAATTGCAGGACTCAGGTCACTCAGATGGATGGCAGATGTAGGCCTAAGCCTAAGCCGTAAGCACCACCTTTGTCCTTCCCAGCAATGGCAGCTGCCACTGACTGGCACGTCTCCCTGCTAAGCCTTGCCATACAAGAGACTGGTATCCCATTCAGTCTGCCTTTTCTCCAGGATCTTGGGGTGCTCTTGGAACCTCTGAGACCAAGTCTATTATGGTGAATTGGTTCTGCTTCAAGGACCGGGGTTTCTGACTTATTTGCTATTTATTTATATTTATTTATATTTATTTATTTATTTGTTTATTTATTTATTTATGTTAAGAGCAAGGTTGATTTTTCAGAGTCAGAATCATACTAAATAGATTTTTGGGAAACCACTGTAAAACAGAAAACTCCACTTTGTCAATTGCTTAGTGAGTGTTGTATTTGTGTTAGCTTAACACATCACACAGCATCCTGTGAGGTAAAACTCAAAGATGGAGAAAAAACTGTTAAAAAAATCAGTGACCTAAATTTATTTATTTTTTATTCTGATTACTTTACAGGAAAAACAAGGTGTATATTTTATGTCAAAAGGAAATGAGAAGCCAATGAAAGGAACCAATGACTAAGAAGGTAATTTCCAATGGTATTCAGTGGCACGAAGGGTGTAGCGTCAGACACAGTGGCAGCAAACTCTACACAGTGGCACCAGGTGTGTGTGTGTGTATGTGTGTGTGTGTGTGTTTTGAGACAGGGTTTCTCTGTGTAACAACCCTAGTTATCCTGGAACTCGCTCTGTAGACCAGGCTGGCCTCGAACGCACAGCGATCTGCCTGCCTCTGCCTCCCAAGTGCTGGGATCGAAGGTGTGCGCCACCACTGCCCGGCAGTGCCACCACCACCTGGCAACCCCAGGTTCCGCTTGCTGACTCCGGTGTGTGAGTTCCTGTCCCTGTTAGCCAGGAGCTGGAGCACGCCATTTCTCGCGCAGTGTTTTACCAAGACTGACGGTACACAGTGACGTGTGACTACACAGTGGAAAGCAACACCGAGGAGAGGTGAAGGATGTGGCTATGCCATGCGCAGGCCCTGGAATGGAGATGCTGCTTTTCCACTCAGCAAATAGTCTTGACCATGAGGTGTGGACCAGGGCTGGAGACTTAGCAGAAAACCTCCTGAAGTCCTTGTCCTTTCCCAACATCTGTTCTGGCTTGGGAAGACAGAGTGAGTCAATAAATATAGATGAGATGTATGTCTGCAGGTGAGTGGCGGGTCCTCGGAGAAAGAGTCAGGTGGTGTAGCAGGATAGGGTGAACGTGATTTTGGGAAAGCAGTTGAAGTATAAGAATAACCAGACAGGAGACAGTTTGAGGGGACACAGGCCAGATGATCTGTAGCATCCTATTGGCCTTTAGAGTGTGTGGTGGTCTTCTTGTCCATAGTGGATAAGTTCTGAGATCCCCTTAGGATGCTTGGGATACTGCACGATCCTGAACCCTAGAGATACAATCCCCTACATCACCCATACATATGTAGATAAAGTTTGCCTTACAGATTAGGCTCAACAAGAGAGTAACAACAACTTAGACAACAGAATACAGCAATAATAACAGTGTATTGTAGCACTGATGAAGGAATGATTTGTGTATTGGGCAGCATGAAGCAGAGTGGTGGTGTCAATCAGAACGGCCTGCCATTTCAAATTTATGAAGTAAAATTTATTTCTGGAATTTTTCATTGAGTGTATTTTGATTGCAGTTGACTGTGGGCAACTGAAACCTCAAGAAGAGGAAAAACGGGCAAGGAGACAGGGCTTTGCTATGTTCCTGTAGACCGTAAAGCTTTTGGAGGGCTTTGACTTAAGGAGGCCACAGCCGTAACTATGCTTAACAAAGAGTCACCCTGACCCTTGAATGAAAAATTGACTGCAGGAGGCTGGAGTCAGAATCAATGTCTAGTAAAATGGCTGGTGGAGACAGAAGGGGCTGGGTTGCATGGTATTGGCCTCAAGTTGGAGGTTCTTTCCTGTTTGTGGTCCAGAAGTTAAGTAGCATAACAAGGTAACGTAGCGATGGGTGTTTGCTTCTCATGAACTCTTCACTCCCATCTGGTGTCTGTGTTGAACCCAGCGGCTGATCACCATTCTCTTTGCCTCATGGTGCAGCACAGAGAACTTCTGGACCCTGACCCGCAATGCACCAGCCACAGAAATTCCTGTTGTCACCTCAGTGTCTATGCCCTTGCCCCCCAGCTACCCTTATGCCATGCTCCTAGTTCTTGCTGAAAAACCTTGGAAACACGGCACGGACTCCCCCATACTTGATTTGATATGGCAAGAGCCCTGCAGACTTGGAGAACTATGGACTTTTGTGCAGGGGATCCTGACTCCTAAGGGCTCTGCTTCGCCTCCTTTCCTTCCATTTATCTGGTTAGAAGCCAAATTCTCCTTTCAGGGCCTTGAACTCTTCTTCAGGAAAAGCTGCTTTATTGAGCTTACTTCTTTAAATGCTAGAGAAAAGGTAGAGAAGAGACTGAGCAAATTCTCTTTGCTCTTGACAAAGCCCTGGATTTGACAGTTCTATTACGAATGCTAGAGGCTGAATGTGATTTATTTTTTCCCCTTTGACTTATATTACTGTTATTATTTTTATTGAGGTTTTGAGACATGGTTTCACTCTGTAACGGCCTTGGATATCCTGAAGCTAGCTCTGCAGACCAGGCCAGCCTTGAACTCACAGAGATCCGTCTGCCTCTGCCTCCCGAGTCCTGGGATTAGAGGTGTGCACCACGACCGCCCAGCAGTGTTATTGTTTCTTAAGATTTCTTCTTTTTTATGTGGATGTGTGGTTTTCCTAGACGTATGTATGTGCACCATGTGGATGCCTGGTGCCTGCAGAGACCAGAAGAGGGCATCAGAGTCTCTGCAACTAGAGTTACTGGGGAATTGAACTCTGGTTGTCAGGCTTGGCAGCAAGTACTCTTACCAGCTGAATCATCTCACTGGCCCACTTTCAACTCTAGTGATTTGTCTCTGCGATGCCCTGACTTCCCTGTTTCTTTTGCCACCCCTGTGGGTGTTAGGAGCTGAATTCTGGTCCTCTGTAAGAGCAGTACACACTCTTGACCACTGAGCCATCTCTTTAATCCTCCCCTTGGCATTCTTGTGGTAGCATCCTAATAGGCTCCCCTACAGAACCTCCCATTAACTGTGAAAAAGGGCATTTACAAAGGGATGCAGCAGACAAAAGGAACCCAGGCTGGTGTGGTGGAGCCCACTGACACTCCCAGCATATAAGATCTTGTATTAAAAAAAAAAAGAAAGAAAGAGAAAAGAAAGAAAAAGTCTAAAAACATCCAAATCCAACTGGTCAAACAAAGCCCCAAAAGCATGTAGATCCCTTTTGCTATTGACTGGACATTATTTACTGTAAGATTCTAATTCTTTGAAATTTACTAAAGCTACAGACTCAGGTATGATTTGTTTACATAAATTTCCCATGCATAGTTCAAAAGCAGATATTCTTCAGTTTGGGTGGTTGAGTTAGGTGTTGTTAACTACTGGTGTGAGTTGTAGCTTTCATATCTTTATTGATTTCGTGTCTACGTTGAGAAACATTAAGTGTATTAAAATCTTCCACAATGATTTTCTTTTCTTTTGATTTTGTCTCTTTTGCATTTATAACAGGTAGGTTATAGAGGCTGCATCTTCTTGGTAAATATTTTTGTATTCTGTCTGCTCTAATATCTCAGTACCTGCCATGGGTATAGTCATTTGCTTGATGTATCTTTTCTGCCTTTGCACTTTGAAAGAGTAGTTTCTTTGAATTTTAGGTGTGCTGTTAATGAGCAGAATATAGTTAGGTTGTCCTTTGATTTCTGCCTTTTGATTGGGAATTTAATTGGTTTGCATTCAGTGTAATATAAGTATATCAGGAATTAGATACATCAGCTTCTACTTTCAAATACTTCACCTTTCCTTTCTTTTCTTCTTTCTGATTTGTCCTTGTTTATATAAGCTTTAACAGCCACATGCCTCACTCCTCTACTGGCTTAGGATTCAGCTATGTTGCACGAGTTCTAATTGTATTAATAATTAATAATAAAAACCTGGAAACAGTAAGGGGTGAAGGCTGGAAGATCAGAGAAGCACTAGAGAGTTTATCTCTATGAGTCTCAGCCCCAAAAGAGAGCAAGCTCCTCTCTCCACCCCGCCTTTTCACTTCCTCTCTCTGCCTAACCATATCACTTCCTGTTGGTCTGAACCGACCTCCAGATCGCCATGGTTCACTAATGGTTAGCTCCTCCCTCTGATCTTTAGGCATGCTTTGTCTGTAGAGCACAAACAAAATAGCACCACACAGCTATTCTTTCACAATAGTCTAGCCTTACCTCAGACATTGAACCAAGCATTCTCAACATTTTAAATCCAGCCTACATAATCGTACCACTTCCTAGACACAGTGGACATGATAGCACCGTGACGTCCTCTCCTTTAGTCCCCACTCTTAGCTTATTTCCTACTGTTGTGCATTTGAATTCTACCCGTGTCTACAGCCCCATGAGATTATGTTATGTGCTGTTATGTGCGTTACCGTGCCTATATCTCTGTAGAGTCACCATGGATCACCATCTGCCATTTCATCATTCTTTTCTAGGTTCCCACACCACCACAGGGTTTCTCTGTGTAGCCCTGGCTATCCTGGAACTCGCTCTGTAGCCCAGGCTGGCCTGAGACTCAGAGATCTATCTGCCTGCCTCTGTCGTCCGAGTGCTGGGTTTAAAGACATATTTGAGCTTTTGTCTCAGTTTGCCTTTCTTTTGTCTAAGGAAACTTTTTACTCTGTAATTTGAGTTGGTATGTTGCTGCAATTTCCTGTGTTTTGACGGCAAATATCTTTTCTTAACCTTTACTTTTGAGGAACTTATTTTTTCTGAATGTAGTATTCTAGATTGTTATTTACTAGATTGTCATTTCTTTTCATACTTAAAAAATTTTTTTTGGGGGGGTCCTTCTGGAATCCATTGTTCCTCCTAAGAAGGAAAGTCTAAGCATTTGCTCCTCCAGTACCCAGAGCCCAGCTGTCTTTTAGACGTATCTTTGGTTCTTATGGGGCCTTACTGCAAAGATGGGGGTTTTCTTTGATGTGTTCCTCCTTGCCTGGTGCTTGTAGTATGTTCTCAGCCATCAGGTTGCTGTGTTTTATTACTTTGGGGGCAATTCTTAGCTGGCCTTCTCCTATGTTCTCACTTATATCAGAATGTCTTCTTAAATCAACCCGTTTATCCTTCTTATTACATTTTCTATAGTTTCTGTCTTTCCTTCCTTCTCTCTCCCTGTCCCTGTGGGTAGTCCACGCTAATATCTTCTCATTCACAAATTCTCTTTAGAGGTGAATGCACTCAGAACAGTTTCCAGTTCTAGAATTCTCACTTGTTCCTCTAAGAGCCAAACAGCGCTGTTCTCAGCCCCTAGCCACCGTTCCGCACCTGTTTCTATTGAAAGCATACTCATGAATGTAAAAATGGCCCCTGAAGGTCCAGTCTTGGGAAATACTAAGTGTAGTTTTTTTGAATTTGATCTTTATCATTGTCATCCTTCTAGTCCAGTTTTCGTCATTACCCCTGGGATTCATGAGAACTCATTTCTCCTCAGCTGCCTGGTTATTTGTGTATTTATGTGTATTAAATGTAAACATATTGCTCTTTTAATCAATTTAAGTCCATAGCTCAGTGTGATTCACAATGTGGTACAACCACCACCCACCCACACAAGTCCAAACTTTCTCTTTACTTAGCAGCGACCCTCTGTCCCCCTTCCTCAACCCTCGGTGAACCCTGATTTGTTTTCTGCCTGTTCTGAATAAGGACTTTAAGGAAAGACATAGAGAATTTGCTGTTTTCTGCCTGACTTGTATCACATAGTATGTTCTAAAGGCCCTTCAGTGTTAACATGAATCAGAACTTCATCTCTCACGGGGATCCAATAGCCCAGTGTATTTCCACTCTCCTGTGTGTGTTCCCTTCTTCTGTTAGCAGATAGCTGGGTAGTGTTCTTTCAGCTATGGGCGGCAGTGCCGTTATGAACAGTGGTGCATAGGTAGATGTTTGAATCCCTGTTTTTATTTTGGGAATGTACATAGGAGCAGATTGATTGACTCATATAGCGATTCTATATTAAAGTACTTTAGGAACAGGAAGATCATTTTTGCAGTGTTCAGTTTTATTTTTCTATTAGCGCTGTAGGGGATTCTGTGTCATTGTGGATACTTGGTACCACTCCCCTGCCCCACCCCATAGAGCCTGCTTTGTTGGTGCAATGTTGTATCTCGCTGCGGTTGCTACTTGCATTTCTTTTCATGTGTCTGTTATTTCTATATCATCTTTGGAGGGATGTCTAATCAAGTTTATTTTATCTTTTGGTAGGCAGTTGAAGGGTGAGAGTTATTTTTATATTCTGGATATAGAATCTTCTTAAATTTATCATTCACAAACATCTATGGGTTGTCTTTTCATGTTGCTGATGGTGTTCTTTGATGAGTAAAAGTTTTACATTTTTGTTAGGTACAATTTATATTTTCTTTTGTGGTCTGTGTTTCTTTAAGAATCATTGCCAAATCCAAGCTAATATATTCATATTTCCTTTTTACATAGAACTGTGTTGTGTGATAATTTAATATGATGTCTTATTTTTGGTTCAGATAGTTCTGGTGGCCTTTTAATTTGTCTTCATGTTTTTGAAATTGTATACTAGAAATGGGATAAAACTAGATTTTTAGAAAGGCAATCTGACTGGAAAATTAAACTCATTGTCATGATATACTCTCTGTTCCCTTTGGGAACCCAGATACTTTTTAGTAATGCACAATGCCATTCTGATAGCATCTAGAATTCTATTTCTGGATCATCATGAATATAGTTTTGATATTTTAACAAATTCATTGATTATTCACCTAAAACATTTACTGTGGTGTGTACTCCTCTGACTTCTGTTGTCTCTCGATTCCCTCCTGGACTTGCTTTTCTTTCCAAGATATTTTCAGAGACAGGCTCCCGCTCTTTCTCTCTTTTTCAAATTAAACTTCTAAATCCTCTTGTTGCTGAGACTATCTCTGTAAATATCCTTCCTTCTCCC
>LOJH01056663.1:0-11671 GCA_001685095.1 Ellobius talpinus | reverse complement strand
CACTGGGAGTGGGCGTGGCTTGCCTCTTAAAGAGTCAAAAACCATAACATCCACCAGCCAGCATACCTGCCCAAGGATCACCTGGGTACTAGAGATCTAAGCTCCAGTCCCTAACACTCAAGAGCCCCACCCTGCACGTCTACAGTCTAATGGCCACTGTCCGAGAATGGGATCCTATTGGAAAGAAGGGGTTGTACTGGAGCAGGCTGGGCCTTTAAGCTCCACTTGTATTAATGTCCTTAAAACACACAGGAGAGACAGACAGAAGGGGAGACAGCAGTTCTGTGAGGAAGGGACAGATGGGAATGTTGCACTGCAAGCCAAGGGCCGCAAGGAAGCTATCTCAGGTTGTAAGGAACATAAGAGGAGCCCTGCAGAGCCCAAGAAAGAACCAGCCTGGCTAACACTTGGAGGGCCACCCGGCCTCCAGCTCTGTATTAACAACATCTGGCGTAAGCCTCCCAATCCCAGGAAGCAGACGCCTCTTCATTCCCGGCTCTACCTCCAAGGGAAATTTCCTGACTGGCTTTGGGAAGGGAACTTCTACAAGGAGAGCTAACAAGAAGCATCCCAGGAAAGTCTACCTTCTGCAGCAAACCTCTGCAGGAGAAGGAGAAACAGGACTGTTGGGGGACAGCTACCTCTGTGAGTTAGTCGTGGATGAAGACACTGCTAAAGAATGGCTGGAAGACAAAGGAAGGTCTGAACCACCCCCTTACACGCTCACACACATGTGCACACACACTGAAGAGGATGGCTTGCACCCACACAGCCCCTTCCACAGTCCTCTCAACACTGGTGACAATATCTTGTCGGAAGAGGACTACAATGAAGGAAGGCCTGGATTCTGATGCGTCTGCTCTCTCTGCACCCCACAGGCCAGTCAAGACGGAAGGGAAAGGGGAGAAGCTTGCTTTGCTCGCTTTTCTCTGCACAGACAGACGGAAAAGAAAGGATTCTTGGTTCCGAGCTATTCAACCAAAGCCCTCTGATCTTCCACCTCTACCTGGTATCTCCCATCAACATAGAGCTGATAGGCTACTAGGATCAACAAATCCATGACTCACCTCTGATCAGAGGGCGGGAAAAGATGTATTTACTTGGCTATGTGGGTCCAAAAGGCTGAAGAACTGGAGCAAGACTGAAGGCAGGGCCAGCCATCTTGTTTATTCTCTCTCCTTCCCCCCACCCACCTCCCTTCCATCAATTCCAGTTTCACCTAGCAGATCTGAGAGTTCCAAGGAAAGTTCCAGTGTCAAGGAATTCAATTGTGGAACTGATGACTCCATAGCCCCGGTTCTAGTAAGCTTACCAAACCAGTCTGCCGGGTGATACACCTCAGACAACAGCAACGGGGTGAACACCAGACAACACAGTCTCGGCAGAAAGAAGACAGACTGCTGCCACCACACACCCGCCAAAGTCCCCTTACCTACCACCCCAAATCTAGGGCAGAACCTGCAGCCTCTTCGGGAAGCTGTCCTAAGATGCCTGGGCCCAGATCCCATCCGGCTGCAGTTTCCTGACTCAGGCTGCCGTTCCAACTGCACTTCGCTGCACAGCTGCCCCTTCTACTTGGATCCTAATTGTTCAGGGATTGCTAATCCAGGTGGACAAACTCTGTTCCTGGCTGCTGCCATTTCTCTGCCTAGGAGCATCACCATCTCAGAGAGAGCAAAGCAAGTGCAAGAGCAGTCAGTGGGGCCAAGCAGCCCTTGCATTCAAGTCTACTTCAATGGCGGTCAGTGGGGCCAAGGAGTCTCTATATTCAAGTTCTTATTTGAGTTAGGATTATGAACGTGCCTTCAATTGGAACCAAATCAAAACCAAGGTAGGAGGAAAAGAAAAAGATGGACTGGGTAGATGGCTCAGTGGGTAAAGTGCCTGTTGGACAACCATAGGGATCTGAGTTCAAATCTTTATCACTCACCTAAAGTCTGGGCACAGCAACACACATCTGTGAATCCAGCCACTGGGGAGGCAGTTCGTCTTTCAACTTTGTTGGCCAACCAGACTGGCCAAATTGATGAGCCTTGTGTTCAGCAACAAACCCTGCCTCCATAAAAAGGGTGGGGGGGATAGGGGAGACACCCAACATCCACCCCTAGGTACACACAAGGGGGAAATACATATACACTGCAGGACCCAGGGCAGCTTGGTACACACCTGCCAAGACAGGCTCTATAGACCAGCAGGAAGGTAGGCCTGAGCCTCAGCTTACCTACCCTAAGGCAATACCTGGTTCCACCCAGGAACAGATCTTCCAAAGGAAATTCCTAAAGTTCCAACCATTGTAAATAGGATCACTTGAGGTCCCTTGGCACAAGGGCACTTTTCGCCAGGGCACTCCTAGCCAAATATGTCAGCCAATCAGGGGTCCTAAACCTTAAAAATCCCTCTGCAATTATAAAAACCCCACCCCAATTGTGCTCAGGGCTTTCCTTACATTGGACACACAGAGAGTCCGTTGGACACAGGGAGAGTCCAAGTTCACAAACTTGTATCAGAACAAAGGCTCTTTGCTTTTACATGAGACTCGGTCTGCTTGTTGGTTTTTGGGGGACTCTGTGGATCTGGATATAACACACACAGGCATACAGAGCACACACAAAGATGTCATGGAATAGCACACGCAGGCATACAGAGCACACACAAAGACATCATGGAATAACACAGGCATACAGAACACACATAAAGACATCATAGAATAACACAGGCATACAGAACACACACAAAGACATCATGGAATAATACAGGCATACAGAACACACACTAAGACATCATGGAATAACACACACAGGCATACAGAACACACACTAAGACATCATGGAATAACACACACAGGCATACAGAACACACACAAAGACATCATAGAGCAAGGCTCAGGAGTCCTGGGAGCTTTCATTGGTGTGGTCGCCTCACTTCTATGCTTATTGCATGGACAAGAATGCTGAGCACTGAAAATGACCCAAAATCACAAAACCAGTTTCTATCTGGCTTTCTGTCCCCAGGAAGGCACTTCCTGCACCACCCCATGAGTCTGTGGTGAACATTCAGGTAGAACAGGAAGCCTCATCACAGCTCCTGACCAACCAACCCCATCGAGTCTTCAGAGACAAAATGAAGCGTGAAAGGGGCCTCGTGACCTGTGGCCTGCATGGAGCAACAGTGCAGTCTCGACACCTGCGTTCTGGGAGGAGGGCAATAGAACAAACTATGCTGAACGTTTTACTACTTAGCTTTGAAAGCGAGGGTAGACCCAATTCCTACTTTTCCCAGAGACGAACCTGTTCCCCCAGGACTCATCCTGGGATGAAACACACCCAGGTACACACCCAGGCAGTTTGGTTAGTGTGAATGCACCTTTTGAAGGATCAACTCACGATTCACAATAAAGGGATCTGCCCCAGGCCCCAAACCTGAGAAAGTGGGATGGGTTGCACGGAAGTGTGTCCCTTCACAAACGTCATGTGTGTGGAGTCCTTGCACTTAGCACTCTCCGTGCTATCTGAATGTGCCGGGCATGACTCCTCGCTGTCTGTTTCCTTCACACCAAGCTTCTTAAAGGCTCCATTAGAGACATGGGTACAGAGGGAGCTCAGCATCCAAGACACACAGCTTTCCCAATGCACAGGCGGAGCTGGGTCACAGACCCAGACTTATTTGGTCCAAAATAGCAGACAAGTGGAATTTTTTTCAACTTTCAAATATGAGGGATGAACTGAGGCCCCTCCCAATTCCAAAATCCTAGCATTGATTCACTAGGATGAGCATTCCAGATGGCCCCATGCTAGGCTTGGGACCAGCCACGCCCCTTCTCACAGCAGATGTCCCTGACTCTAACAGCTATCAGTTTCAGGAAGATAAAAGCTCTCTCCTCCTGATCTCTCCACAACCTACTGAGAGCAGAAACCTGAATCTTCCAAAGGAAGCATGGCACCTCTCCAAGACAGGTCAGTGCGGCTTTGACAATTAGTGTGTCAGCTGCCCTGACTTGCTAGGGGAGTTACAGGTTCGTGCTTGCCTACAGATGCACGGTGGAGCACCCAGGACGGTGGTGAACCAAAGTCCCCCACGAGCTCCACCTGTAGGCAAAGGAGGTCTGATTTCAGCTTCCCAGAAAGTGTGGGTCTATGCACTGAGGAGTAAAAAATCTAAGCCTTGGGGTGACTCCTTCTAAACGTTATCTAAGCGGGAGACTCAGAGAGGTTCAGTTCTCACCTGGCCATTTCAGCAGCCACCCTGAGGGCAATGCCCATTCCCTCAGCTCACGAGGACCAGCTTACAAAGTTGGGAGCTAGGAGACGGCTCAGTGGATAATAACATTTTCTGGGCAAGCATGAGGACCCGAGTTCAGATCCCAAGCACCTGAGTAAAAGCTGGCTATGGTAACACGTGTCAAAGGACATGCAATACCTTCCTCTGCCTCCAGATATGCAGGCACATGTGCAAACACACACACATGTGCACACATACACACACATGTGCACACAACACACACACCACACTCAGCTGCATACACATACACACACAGGTATGCGTACACACACAGGTACACGTACACACACACGTGCACACATATACACACACACAGAGGTACGCGTACACACACACACACACACAGACACTGGAACTGAAGCTCCTACTCTATTCCCACCATAAGGCATAGGCTGTCCTCTAACTTACCATCCCACTGCCTTAGTCTACAAAGTGCCAGTATCTATCAGTCTAGTTTATTTTTTAAGATGTATTATTTTCTGTGTATGGCATTTTGCATGCATGTGGTGCCCAAAGAGACCTGAAAAAGGCTTCAGTGCTCCTAAAACTGGAGTTACAGATGGCTAAGAGCCACCATGTGGGTTCTGGGAATCAAACCCCAGTCCTCTGGAAGAGTCGACCTTGCTCTTAACCACAAAGCTATTCTCTAGCCCCGGGCTCTTAACCAGAAAGCTATTCTCTAGCCCCGGGCTCTTAACCAGAAAGCTATTCTCTAGCTCCGGGATCTACCAGCTTTGAGAAAAAAAATGCAACAGAAAAACTTCCATGGCCCCAAAACCTCTTACAGGGGCAGCTGACTCAAGGAGGAGAAGGAAGGCCAGTGCCCATGGGAGCGCCCCCGAGTGCGCAGGCTGTTGACATCCACAGTGGAAAGACCAATGCAAAAACCCAGCTTGTTTCCCATGGGTTCAGATCCTGCGTGATCCCTTTCTCCTTCGGGTGTTAAAGCGGTCCAAGTTAGCCTACATTTTGCTGCTTCCAAACTTGCTAATAACTCTTCAGTTCAGAGTTAAAGAGAAAAAAGTCTAGAAGACGCTGACCCGTCTCCCCAGCAGCGAAGACCTTGCCGCTGTGGTAGGCTTTCTGGAACAGTAAATACTCTTCCCCTGACACAGCGAGACCGGAAGGAGCCCTTTTAAAGAAATTAACAAGTCTCTACACATGTTTACCGGCCTCCCACAGCCCTGCACTGGACATCCGAGCACTAAAAATAAAGATGGGATCATCATCGTGTGGGGAGCTGAGGTGTAAAAGACTGGAAGACGGCACAGGCTGAGGACTGCGGCTCGGGTGCAGAGCTGAGGGCAAATCCCCGCCACTGAACCATGCTCCTCCTCTTGTCTGGGGCTGGAAAGCAGCTCAGAAGTAAAGCATACGACCCCGGGGTCCAACCCCAGCATTTAAAAAGAAGTCAATTTCCTTGTCTATAAAATGGAGATCATGAAATCCACTTTGCAGTATTAACACACAGAGCACTGATAGCCATGAAATAGCTATAGGCAAGGGGTAATATTAGCAGGGATATCAGAACCAAGACTAGCGTAAGTGGTAAAAGAAAGAGGCAAAAGGCCAACTAAATTCTAAAACTAAATGCCCTGGCAACTGGAGACTTACAGAGTAAAGAGGAATGAAGAAAAACATATATTCTAGGGGCCATTCACAAACAGTGGGAATTCTTGACCTAACATGATTGCTTCAATCAAGCCCATTCGGAAGCCTCAGAATGAGGACAGCACAAGCTGAGTGGAGAATTCATGAAGAAGGAGAAAAAGAAAGCCATCAGTGAGTAGCATCCCCTCACCAGATGTGTAAAACTTAAGATTTCTGAGCAGGAAGATCTTCAGTGGCCACTCCAGCTCCTCCATAAGGCTGGTGCCTGCCCACGAGAGAAGATGCCGATTCGCTCTCAGCCCCACAGACTGCTATGGACAGAGCTCTGATTACAGCCCAGCCCAGGCACTAATGGTGACAGCCCAGCTCAAGGTTTCCTGCCCTGTCCAACTACTTCCCCTCCCAGCAGGCACCAGCCAGGGCTCAGTTACCTTCCAGTTCAGAACTCACTCCCGTTCCCTCCACGGTTCTCTCTCCAAACTCATTCTTGCTTGTTCTCTCTCTCCTCTCTCTCTCCCCCTCTCTTTCTCTCTCTCTTCTCCCCCCTACACACACACATAAGCATGCACACACACGCACACATCTTTTCTCCTTTTACTTTTAAAATTTTGTGAGGAAGTGCTTACAGCATCAACTTCATCACTTCAGCCATTTTCAGTGTCTGATATTCCAGAATTCAAGAGGCTAAGGCAAGAGGATCTCAAGTTTGAGGACGGGCTGGACTGTATATGAAGTGCCAGAACAGGCAGGACTGATGTGGGAGGTGGTGTACGCTGTGGATATGTTTTATTACCATTGGTTAATAAAGAAGCTGCTTTGGGCCAATGGCTTAACAGAGTAAAGCCAGGCTGGAAAAGATATAGAGGGAGTAGGCGGAGTCAGGGAGAGGCCATGTAGCCACCCGCAGGGGACAGATGCACGGTTCCAGTAAGTCACAGCCACATGGCAATACACAGATTCATAAAAATGGGTTAATTTAAGGTGTAAGAGCTAGCCAATAAGAAGCTAGAGCTAATAGGCTAAACAGTGACTTAATTAATACAGTTTCTGTGTGGTTATTTCAAGTCTGGACAGCCAGAAATGAACAAGCGGTCTCCGCCAACACGGGGCAATATAGCAGTATCCTGTTTCATAAACAAAAAAGGGAACTAAAGAGATGGCTCAATGACTAAGAGCACTGTTCTTTCAGAAGACCAGGGTTCAATTCCCAACATCCACATAGCAGCTCACACCATTTGGAATTCCAGTTCTAGGGGATTCCATGCCTTCCTTCTTCTGACCTCTGTGAGTACCAAGCATGTACATGGTACACACACACAGGTAAAACATCCATACATATAAAATAAACAAATATTTAAAATATTTAAACAAACAAGAGGCTAAGAAAATGATTTGGTGGGTAAAGGCTTACTGTGCACATGGGAGTCCCTGAGTTCCAGCAACCACGTGAGAAGCCAGGTCTCAGCCGCCTGCAATCCCAGTGCTGAGAGGTGGAGGCAGAAGGGCTGTGGCGGCTCACTGGCCAATCAGTGAACTCCAGTCCAGGCCCACTGAGAGACCCTGTCTCAAAAAGCAAGGCGGAAAGTGACAGCAGACAGCTAATGATCTCTGGTGTCTATGTGTGCACATCCAAAGGGTGCATTTGGTGCGCGCTCTCTCTCTCTCTCTCTCTCTCTCTCACTCACACACACACACACATGCACACACGCGCGCACACACACGCACATGCACGCGTACATGCATGCACGCACACACGCACGCGTACACACACACACATGCACACACACACACAAAGGGTGCATTTGGTGAGCGCTCTCTCGCTCTCACACACACGCACACAAAGGGTGCGTTCACAAACACGTCCACAAATACATCATTCACACACAAACACACATACCACACACACACGCACAAAGGGTGCTCTCACAAACATACGTCCACAAATACATCACTCACACACAAACACACATACCACACACACGCGCACGCGCACACACGCACACCCACAAAGGGTGCGCTCACAAACATACGTCCACAAATATATCACTCAAACACAAACACACATACCATACACACACACACACACACACACACACACACAAACAAACAAACCAATACCCAAAAAAGCGTACATTTGGTCGGATAAAGTTCATTCACACCAATGCGCAAATCATGGCCAGCATCTTTGGAACTCTTCATCAATTTTCTGAATCCATCCAGGACTAACTCCCTTGAACTTGATGACTTCACGTTTCTCACATCAGCCTTTCTCATCTCGTGTCCTGTATTCTTTAACAGAACATCTTCAAAGCCGTCCACACCGAGATGCTGTGAGACCATCCTCCCTTCTCAGGTCAGCGTAATATCTCACTGTGTGCACAGAGCTCACTTCATTGAGTCGCCTGGACTCGAGTCCTCGTGCTTCGGTGACAAGTGCTTTACCTAACGGGCCCTCTCACCAATTCTGTTTAACTTTTAAGGTGATGCATCTCTTTAAGTACGATGCTGAGGATGTTGCCTCCGACAAGAGAACTGACACAGGGGGCCTGGTTCAACTGCCAGTACCTCAACATGAACAAGAAAACCAAGAGTAACACATTTCTCCATGCTACAGCTAATTTAAAAAGGATATCTTCTGTATTTGCCTAATATGTATTAAACACCCACTCTTGGATTGAGTAGCAGGGCTATAACCAATCGTGGATAAAGGTTACCATGTCTATCTTCTTTGGGGTTACAGCAGTGGTTCTTAACAGTCTTTTTTGGGGGGGGTTCAAGACAGGGTTTCTCTGTGTAACAGTCCTGTCTTTCCTGGAACTCACTTTGTAGACCAGGCTGGCCTCAAACTCACAAAGATTCGCCTGCTTCTTGGATCTTCACAAAGATCCAAGTGCTGGGGTTAAAGGCGTGCACCACACCTGGCAGTTCTGAACCTTCCTCTTGCTGGGACCCTTCAATACACTTCCTAGGTTGCGGTGATTCTCAACCATAAAATTATTTCATTGCTACTTCATCTCTATAATTTTGTTACTGTTGTGAATTGTAATGTAACGATCTCATATGCAAATATCTGACATTCAACCCCTGTAGGGGTTGCGACCCACATGCTGAGAACTGCTGGGTTCCTGGGCGATGGGACAGGCAGGCATCAAACCACAAGCAAATGCTGCAACCCAGAGCCCACAGTGAAAGCGATAGACAGCAGCTAACTAAGGGCAGCAGCTCACACTAGGAGAAGGCACACAGGAGTGGTGGCTCAGAGCAGAGCTACACTTTAAAAGTTGAGGGCTGGAGAGGAGGCTTAGTGAGTAAGAGCGCTGACTGCTCTTCCAAAGGACCCAGGTTCAATTCCCAGCACCCACATGAGAGCTCACAATCATCTGTAACTCCAGCTCCAAGAGGAATATGACACCTTCTTCTGCCCTCCATAGGCACTGCACAGACATACGTGCAAGGCGAAACACCCATATGCATTCAATAAAAGTAAATAAACCTAAAAAGACTATTTTCTTAAAAGGACAGGTTGAAATTCTAACCCCTACAACCATAAATATGAATCTATTTAGAAACAAAATCTTGGCAGAAATGGGGCTGACATCATACTGAATTCAGGTGGGCCCTCTTCCAATGGCTGGTATCATCATACAGAGGAACTGAACAGAGACAGACCCTGGGAAGGGCATGTAAAGACAGAGGCAATGCTGCTAACCCTGAGAGCCACCTGAAGTGGGCCTGGCAGAGCAGGAAGGAGTCTTCCCTGGGGCTGGAGAGGCACTGTGGCTCTGCACATAGCTTGCTCTCAGCCTTCTGAACTATGAAATCAATTTCTGCTCTTCGAAGCCAGGCCCATCTGCGCTACTTCATGAGCACAGCCCTCGGGACCTATCCAGTAAGAAACATGGAAAAGGTGTAGGCTAGGGTTCGTGTGTATCTCATCTCAGAGAGGGGAGTGAAGAGACAGACTTCTGGACCGCGGTGCCAACTTGAAATTTCTACCCAACCAGCCCTTCCCTTAATGACCTGGGAAGGGAATGGAACCTCCAATTTGAACCAAAGTAAAAGTACGTCCCTTAGCTATACCCACATCCCAGCATTGACAGGATCTGGCTCTCAATATTCTCCAGGGTTATTTCTTTTTAAATGAATGCACTAGGGGCAGTTCTCAGTTGTCCCTGTGGGTAGGCAATGGGGGCACTGTAAGCATTTGGGACATGCTGCAGGATGTTTATCAAGCTGGGCTAAACGGTGGAAACCCAGTCCTCCCACGCTCCACACTAGGTACAAACGCTTCTACATGTCTGCAGTGGAGCAAGCCAGAGATAGCCCAGTCACGGAGTGAGCACCCTCCCATGTCTTGAAATGTCAGTCTGAACATTTCTGTGGTGGAGCTAAGGGGGACAGAGAACACTCACCACCACTAGTGGACTGCCTCTAAGCCTGCCCAACTGAGATCAGGGTCACCCTAGACAGAATCACCCACCCGCAGAGCGGCCATTGCTGCTGAGCGCCCGACCTCTCTAACACGGAACAGCCCTGTGCATGCGGAGATGGAAGCAAACAGTTCCCAGCACCAAGGAGCCAACCCAGTTCTCTCCCGGCCTTGCAAAGCCCCCAGGGCCCACCTACGGCCACGTGAGCACTAAGTCACCTGCCTGGCACAGGCACCACCTCCTATCCACTCTACGGGCACCCAAGTGTTCCAGCACCCATCACTGCCTCCCCCGCCGCTGTCAACACAAACACCCACACCCAGGCAGGAAGCAAAAATAACCAGGCGCCTCGCGGTATGGCTCATAGCTCATTTCCCTCCTCAAGCTCCCTCTCCCACACCTCCGGAGGCACCTGGAGATGGGGAGGGAGAAGACAGGGGGCAACAGGTCCATCCTGTGCTTTGTCTATGCTGTCACATAAAGGCAGAGTCCCTTCCCTGCAAGAAGCCAGCATTGTGTGACCCTTTCCCCAGGGCAGCCCCACCACCTGCAGTAACAGCCCTTCTACCAGCCTAGGTGCCTGCAGAGCTGGTCAAACCTCCTGGATGAGGCAGCCGGTAAAAGACTCCCCATTCTCCAGCCTTCCACAGACCGAGACAGGCATTTATTTAATTCCAAGCATGGGTATTAGGGGCAAGGCAGGAAAGAGTAAAAAGTGACCCCTCTTCCCCGAACTCTTAGACCAGACCCAGCATCTTCAGGAGGCTCAATCACCGCAGTCTTCAAACCTGGGGTTGAGGGTGAAGTGTGTCCCCTCCACAAGAAGTACAGTCCAGTCCTAACCCCGGTGGTAAGGGAAACAAACCAAATGCCAAGAACAGTCCCGGACAGCGGAAGTCTCAAGTTAAGGGCCCACAGGAGTCCTTCTTCCGCCTCTCAGCAACCCAACCTGGGCCAAATCATGACCTCATGCCTCAGGTGGCCTCGTCTGTGAACATGTCTGACGGCCACGTTGAGTTTGTAAACCATGAAAACCGCCCAAGGTAACATTAATGAAGTACTGAATGCATGGCACAGACTCCAAGGTAAAACAAGCTTTTATCAGTCCTAACCAAGGGTTATGTCACCAAGGCATGGTCACCTTCGTCACAGCATATGGTGACATGCCCCGCCCAATCCTGAACTCTAAAATTCCAAGAAGAAAAGGATTTAATAATACCAAGGAAATTTTCTTAAATTATTAAAAACCCAAGCTTCAACCTGGTTGCTAAGGTAAGGGAAAAAGAGTTTTAAGAAACTCTAATTGGGGCTGGAGAGATGGCTCAGCGGTTAAGGGCATTGCCTGCTCTTCC
>LOJH01056662.1:0-11671 GCA_001685095.1 Ellobius talpinus | reverse complement strand
TTTAGGGGGATGGGGGGTGCCTGAGCTCCCCTTTCTGGGGCATCAGGCTAGCTGATGGTTGAGCACTCACTCACTCCTCTGGAAGGACGGATCTTCTGGTCTGATCTATGTTTCTTAAACTTTTTTCAGCCCTTCTTCCACCATGTTTCCTGAGCGTTAGGCACAAGTGTTCTTCTTTTGTAGAGGTTTTCTTGAGATCGATCTCCACAGCTCTGCCTTTAAACATCTGATTTGTAAAGGGCCAAATTTTGTGTGGTGTTTAGAGCACAGTGGTTAAGGGGAAGAGGACTTTGGAACCCAGAGTACTAAATTCAAATTTTTGTTCTGCCACTTATTAGCCAGCTGATATTTTGTAAGTTACAAAGCAGTCTTCTCATTTGTAAAATGGAAATAGTAGTTACCACCATGGTGCATTAAGAGAAATAAGTAAATGACTCCATAGAACATTGTTTGCTTGCAGTATTTTTATTTTGTTATGGATGTGCATAAAATTATAGCATAATATGATTTGGAAAGCCTGAACTTCTTTCTATATCCTTTTTGTTACTAAAATATGCACACAGTTAATGATATTATTTTCTCTTATTTTCCTCCCTTCCAAAATAATTGAAATAACATTTATCCCTTCAGCAAAAGCATTCAGTTTTATACCATGTCAAATTCAATAACTTCTTATACTTTAAGTCTTTTATAAACTGTATGATATTGAGTCCTGTGCCCTGCACAGAAGCTGTATAGCCAAGAAAGGAGATAGAGAAGCATGTGCCTGAGAAAGCAAAGCTGTCTTTTTTTCTTTAAAGTTCTTAATATATTGCACATAGTTAATAAATGGTGTGTATGCACTGTCATGCCCCATAATGGTTTTCTTGGTAGAGATACTTAAGATCATAAGAAAACCCATAAACAGCTTCACAGAGACTCGTCTTTCAGTCTGAGTCAAAGATGTTGAGCTTATAAGATGGAACGATACTGAAAATTTATTTTCTTCTCCTGTTTGGTAGGTATTTACTACCTCCTCAATTCCTAAGTCACCAGGTTGGTGATTTGGCTTTTTTTATTATTATTTATTCAACAACAAGTCATTAAAGCATTTTCTATATGCTGAATACTATTTTGTGTATTTTATTGATTTTATTATATTTTACTAGTATCAGCTCCTTGAGAATGGATCTTCACTTACCCACTTTGGAGGTGAATACAAAAATGGAATACTAGGTTGCCTGATGAGACAGCTTGCAAGGAGGGAGCCAGGATGCCTCCCAAGTCCCTGGTTCCACAGACCTTGTCAGGTTGTGCTGCTAGCACTCTAGGTTTTCTGTCTCAGTTCTGTGACTTGTGCTTCCAGCTCAAGAATCAACTTCAATTATTGCTATTATACTTTCTGTTACCACCACAATTGCCTATTTCCTCTAATGTCAGATCTCCTCATAGGTCATTGAACAGTGCATATACTCTTTGTGAATGAATGACTCAGTTGTATCCATTTTGGTAAATCAAAGGGTATGACATGAGGGTAAAATATAACCACAAAAAAATGCTCTCAGGAGCATTACACAAAGTAGCAAGCAAACAAATTCTATCTCTGAGAGGAAGCTGTAAACAAAATCTCACTTCTATCATTTCAATAATGACTTTTAGTTTGCAGGCTGTTTTTGCCAGGGTTTTAGTTACATGTTATCTATTAAATTCTTAATCTGCTTGCAAGTTTGAGAACTAAAATCCAAGATGACTATCGTCATTGTTTAAACAGTCCTCTATACCCATCTTTAAAAATACACAAGAAGATGTCTTTAGATATGTTATACCAGAGATTAATATATTTATGGTTATTCTGTAAAATGATTATTTTAAAAATTAACATACTCTTAAATTATGTCATATTAAAATGTGGTCTTATAATGTAAAATAAACAATGGTTTATGAATATTTGTATTCTAGTTTCAGCTTTCTTTCTAATTAGCTGTGAAACCTTGGACAGGTTCCAAATGTTTTCAATAGCAACAATTTCCTTATCATGAGAATGGAGGACTGTGTTACCTCTAAGACGCATCCCAAATCTGCATCCTGACTCAATTTAATTTGTACATCATGCTCCTTTATTTAACAGATAGCATGAAGACAATCAACTACCTCTGCTTTGTCATGAAAAGGGGTTTGCTTTAATGATCTTGGTGATACCAAAGGAAGGCTGAACTATTTCAGAGTATAACTATTAAAAACACATTGAAGCCAAACATAAAAAGATTTTAAAGTAAGATAAAGATTGTTATTCACAAAAGGAACAGTAAATATTGTTCTGTTCTGTGAGCAATAATCCTGCCTTTGTGTGCCATTCTCAATTACCAGAAAAGACTTACTAAAACAGCCTATTTCTTTTCTAATATAGTAAATGGCTGCCCTATTTCAACCACAGTACTAAAAATAGGTATATATATTAGCACTAGGCAACCAGTCTTTATTATTGTTATTTTAAGTATCATAAAAGGACACAGAATGCAGAAAACACATTATGCTTAATTTTGTTGTCAGAAATTCTGTTATCTAATGATGATTTGATTCATAGTTTCACCTGGACATAATAGGGATTATCCTATAGGTTGTTTGAAAGGATAGACTCTAGTAATATCTCCCAAGCAGTTGGCACCATCTTATTCCATAACAGGAATTCCACAGGTAACATCCTTCCAAAATGGAAGCCTTAAGATTCTTTCAGTGAAATCACCAAGTTTTGTGATTCTTCATAAAATATATAAATATGCACACCATAGAACCCAGAAACTCTGATTCAAGGCAGTTACTAAAGAAAAATGAAAATGAAATATATACATATATTTATAACAATTGTATTAATGACTTCTCAGTGTAGCATTGTTCACTGATTACACAGGAATTAACTACTAGAATATGCAATAATATAGATTAATATCCAAATATATTAAGTAAAATAAGCTTGAATTAGTGACTGTATTTCTTTTACATCATCTAAAGAAGGCAAAGATATAGACAGGCTAAGTATAAAGGAGTGTAGGAGGAGGGCCCGCTTGTTAATCCCAGTCTCCCGGCTAGCTTAGCCCGGAAATAACCACACAGAAATTGTATTCATTAAAACATTGCTTGGCCCATTAGCTCTAACTTCTTATTGGCTAACTCTTATATCAATTTAACCCATTTCTATTAATCCATATATCACCACGTGGCTGTGGCTTACCGGGTAAAATTTCCAGTGTCTGTCTTCTGTGGCTTTGTGGCTTCTTCCTAACTCTGCCTCCTTTCTCCCAGCATGCTATTTAGTTTTCCCCCCACCTACCTAAGTTCTGCCCTATCAATAGGCCAAGGCAGTTTCTTTATTCANTTAAAACATTGCTTGGCCCATTAGCTCTAACTTCTTATTGGCTAACTCTTATATCAATTTAACCCATTTCTATTAATCCATATATCACCACGTGGCTGTGGCTTACCGGGTAAAATTTCCAGTGTCTGTCTTCTGTGGCTTTGTGGCTTCTTCCTAACTCTGCCTCCTTTCTCCCAGCATGCTATTTAGTTTTCCCCCCACCTACCTAAGTTCTGCCCTATCAATAGGCCAAGGCAGTTTCTTTATTCATTAACCAATGAAAGCAACACATAGACAGAAGGACCTCCCACACCAAAGGAGGCTAGAGACTGTTGGTGTGCAATGGAGATACTGGGAATGCATTATATCTTGAGTGTGATGCTTGTCACATGACCATATATATTGATCAGAATTTACAGAAGCAACCAGATGTAGTGGCTCATGCCTGTAGTGGCAGCACTGAAAGCTGAAGAGAAGACTGCCTCAAGTTCAAGACCTGGGCTGCACTATGTTCCAGAAAAACCTAACCTAGATTTCTTACTCTACCTCATAACATTACAGATAATAGGTTTGAAATCATGGGTTTAATTTTCTGGAAATTACAACTCCATGAGCCTAATTGTTAAAATCTGTGTGTATACTTACTTGATGTCATATATATGTTTCACTTTCATGAAACTTTACCTAAAATAAGTCTATGAGTAGAAATATAAAAATACAAATGGTAAAACATGTCGATAAGGATATAAATACAGTAAAGTAAAAAAACATTTTAACATGGAAATGAGAGTTGATTTTGAATGTTTTTTTCCTAGTTTGCAGGGATATCTCATCTATAGTTACAGAATTCAGAAGATTAAAACAATCATTCAAACTTCTTAAATTTAATTACGGAATAAGTCTATTAAATTCCTTAGCCCAGATAGAAAACAAGCTAATATCTTGTGACTAAACTTACATGCAAATATCCAGTCTGCTGCATGCCTTTATAATTTTCCATTATTAAAGTAGAAAAGTTGCATTATCTAGTGTTCATTTTCATTACTCTAATTAATTTTCTCATAATTGGGATTTTATTATTTTTCTTATTTATTGCATTTTTCTGCAAGAAACTAATCCCACTGAAATCATATGCATTCAACAAAGTGTGGAGACTCCAGACTTTAAATTACTTTTAATTAATGACTGTGGTTTTCAAGTTTTGAAACAATTACACATTCACTGTCAAATAATATTTAAACTGATAGTATTTTCATGCAAATTAAGCTTTGAAAAATTAATACTAAAACTTGACTTACTAGTACCATAGTTTTAAAGTAATGCTAAACTCTTTTTTGACATTTCTTAAAACTTGTGGAAATGATGGTTGGAGCCTGGAAAATTATTTTAAAATTACAACATTGAGCACTACCAAAATAAAAATGAAGGTAACAATTCAGTGCAAAAGGCAGGAGAAAACACATTAAAGTTTATTCCATGAAACACTGATGAGTCTATAAGAAATAGAAAAGTTTACCTTGTTCCAAACATCACACAATACATACATACATGAAAATGCCACAGTTCCCATTAAGATGCATGCTGACTATTCTTTATTGGTTAAAATTAACTCAGTTTAAAGTTTTGTAGATGAAATTGCCCATGCTTTAAGATAATATCCAAAGAAAAATATCTCTAGCAATGGAAGTTGCCATCAATCTACTGTTTTTAGGGAAAAAAATTCCCTTGCAGAAAAGGAATTTAAAGGGTTAACTTATATCTGTAAGAATCAGGTCATAGTTTTGTGTGTCAAAGATGGCTTGACAACATACTTAGGATTTCCTGAGTTTTACTGTTAATAAAGTTAAAAGAAAATCTCATGAGAGCAGGCAGTGGAGCCCCATTAAGTCTGTATCTGAAATGCCTATTGTGCTTATCTCTACTCCGGACACTTCTCTGAACCCGTGTTCCACATTCTGAATTCTGTGCATAAAGTTAAACATTGCAGAAGGACATATCTGATACTACAGATGAAATAAGGTTGAAGTTAGGGACTAGCAAAGTTCATACACTTGATAAGCTCTGCCTCTAGTATTTCTATTCCTCTAGTATTCTATGTTTAGACTCTCCTGTGAAGAATTGTGGCTGCTAAAATGTGGCTAGATTTTAAACTAACAAAAAAGGTTTAGCTCATATTCATCCTTTATCCTGTGTTTTAACATGCCAAAACTAATATTTTCAGGAAAAATTGCTATTGATGCAGCAAGCCAGAGAAACTGCAGTTGAGCAGTACAAAAGGCTGGAAGAAGAAATACAGAACTTACGAGTTTACTACAGGTAAAACATTTCATACTTCAGTTCATGTAATATTGTTTGAGAAACCCCTGTGCCTGATAGTGTAACTGGCTAAAGAAATTTCTCAATGAAATTAGACTCTGAAGATTTAAAGCATTTTATAGTATTTAAATTACCTAGAATATGGTTTTTTACCTTTTATTCCTACATTTGGTTAACAGTTAAGTTTGTACCATTAAATTTATATAACTCATTAAATAGTCAGTTGTCTAAGTGAAGCCTGGTTAGTTGAGGTATTTGCTCATCTAAATGCTACTTCTAAAATTATGTGCGTGTGCTATATACATGTGTGTGTATGGGTAGATAGATAGATAGACAGACAGACAGACACACACACACACGCGCGTGTGTGTGTATGTGTGTGTATAATGCATGTATATAAAATGAACTTTCACCTTTTACAATATGCCATGAGAAATTTCTATGGAAATATCACTAAAGATACTTAACACAATTATTTCATTTCTATTCTTTTGGGGGGGTTGAAACGGGTTTTTCTGTAGCTTTGGAGCCTGTCCTGAAACTATCTCTTGTAGACCAGGCTGACCTCAAACTCACAGAGATCCGCCTGCCTCTGCCTCCCAAGTGCTGGGATTAAAGGTGTGAGCCATCACCGCCTGGCCATTTCATTTCTATTGTAGGATAGTTATAAAAAGTGCAAACTATATAAATACTATATAATAAGGATTAATAATTGTTTTGCAATACTTCTGTTTCAGGTTTCTGTGGGGTGATTGAGATAAGTATTTTGGGTTAAATACAAATTGTTAGATTTCCATGGTGGGCAATGGTAAAAGAAATTGTTTGATATATAGATGTTCTTGGTTCTTAAACAGTAAATCTTAAACTAACTTAAGTCTGAAGTGTGAAAAGCCAATGAGGCTATGGGTTAAACTTCAATTGGATTCTTCTCAAACTAACATTGTTAAATGCCTAAAATATCATGAAATCAAAATAAGTTTATTTAATTGCAATCATGAAAATATATCACGATATATGTATATGATTCATTATTAATGTATTAAATAGCAGCAAACCCAGAAGTGCATATACTAATGACTGCAATTTTTTACTAATGATGATTATGGATGCTATTTGGGTGATAATTGCAAGTGCTAGGAACTAAATCACAAAGCATTACTGTGAGCACAGCTGCCTTAAGTACTGTGTTTATTACCTGTACTGGCAGTTCAAGAAAAGAAAATACTAATGTCTTCCCACACACACACACAAAAAAAAACCTACTTTGGGGAAGTGTCGATGACATCTGCAGTGGTTGATTATTTTTGTGGCTTGTGTTCCCACCCTCTGCCAAAATGAGGCTAAAAGTCCATAACTTCTAAATGTGACCTTATTTGAAATTGAGTCATTTTAGAGGGAAACTAGTCAAAATTTGGTCATTTGGGTGAGTTTTAATCCCCCATGGCAGGCGTTTTTAATAGGAAAGGGGAAACTTGTACACTGAGTCAGGTAGACACTGATGAAATACATTGTGAAGATACACAGGAAGAAGACAGCCATGCAGCAGGAGAGCTGTGAATGACTGCCACCAGAATGCAAACCCAAGTTTGCCTGGGAAGATTCACAGCCCACCTGACACCTGATTTCAGTCTTCTTGTGTCTATAACTGCCCAGTTTATAGTTCTTTGTTACAGCACCCATAGAAAACTACCACTCTTGTAAAACGACACATGTGTTTGGGTGTTCAATTTGTTTCTCCACTTGTAGCCAGTGTCTGTGGAAGAGTATACAGGTAAACAAACCCCAATGGTAATGGAAAACATCTTGCTCTCCCATTTTTTGTTGTTTTAATAACACAATGAATATTATAGTGCTTGTGTGGTTTTTGTGCTATTCTTAGTTGTAGCTATCATTAGATATCACTTAAGTTAGTTAGTCAATAAAATATCCTGATTTAGTTTCCAGTACCCACATTGAAAAACTCACAACTGCCTATAATTTGAGTTCCAATGAATATGATATCCTCTTCTGACCTCCAGGGTCACCAGCACAAGTGTGTAAGAGCATAAGTACAGACACACACACACATATAAGGAAAGTAAAAAGGAAGAAATCAGTTTTTAAAGAAATCTCCTGAGAATTTACTAAATCTGAGAGTTATATAACTTCTCCTAAACAGAGTTAGCAATTACTGCATTAAAGATAGATTTTCCACATGCCTTCTCATTGCTGCCTTTTGCAATAGCCATACTCTGGTCTTTCATAAATGAACCTCACTTTTCTGCTTTCTGCTAGACTTAGAAAGAGGTGGGATTTAGAGTGTGTGCAGAACAGGAAGATGTCTGGACATTGATCTTAGGTGTGAAAGAGATAAGAACAACTAGGAGTAAAAGTGGATAAATATAATATTCACAGTGTATTATGTGTAAATATGAAACCATCAAAAGTAAAGAAGGCACTAACCAATTAATCAGGACTCAGCTAGTAATATATATCATGAGCTTGTATGGTTATTGCTAACTAATTAGAAATATAATACAATCAGCTCTTCTTGTATATCAGTACAAAAGACAAAAACTGAAATGACTCTATATTACAAGTTCACAGGACAAACATTATGGGAAATAAGGAGTCTAGGGGTATTAAAGCCGAAAGATAAAAGATAGTCTGAACTATGTCAAAAAATAAAGTTGAAGGGACTTGTACGTTGAGAGAGAAAGAGAGAAATGAAGGATCAAGAAATCATAAATCAACAGGAGATCACAAAATATGTATCAGTGTGCTTACTATAAAACCAAAATATAAAAAGATCTAATAATAGACAAATGGGGCTCGATTTAGTGATTCACATCTATAATCCCCACCCTTGGGAGACTGAGACAAGAAGAGTGCCATGAGTTCAACACCAGCTTGGAGTACAGAGGAACAGCCTAAATATAACCTTTTTTTCAAAAATAAAACAAATAAATAGGGGCCAGTGAATAGAGCCTGAATTCAATCCTTGGAGTCCATATCCTGGAAGGAGAGAACCAGATCTCATAAGCTGTCCTCTGATCTCCAAACATACACTGTGAAATGCACAGGCACACATACATGTTAATGTAAGAAAAGAATAAAAGCTAAAAGAGAGTTTATATCAGAAGTATCAAAAGAAGAAACCTATCCAATTATCATTCACAGAAAAATTAAATATGGAAGTTGATGTGAGAAGATTCATGTGGCTGTCAAAATACAAAACGTACCAGGAACCTTCATGAAATGCTAGTAAGAATGCAAAATGGTGTACCTGCTATAGAAAACAGTGTGGCAATTCTCTAAAGTCAGATATAGAATCACTGTATGATCAGTAGTTCTACCCTTCATTATACACAAAAGAGACGAAAAGGAGGATTCTAGTAGGTACTGTTACAACAGTGTGCACAGCAGTGTATTCTCTCAATAGACACAATCCATGTGACCATCAACAGACAAATGAAGAAACAGGATGGGGCAGCATTTATCTTTCTATGTGGAATAGACTATTTTTCAACTTTGAAGTGACATGGAATTTTGATATATTCCATGAAACAAGCATAAAGCTTAAAAATCATTATTCTAAGTAAAACAACAACAAACCAGCTTGCCAGGAGAGATGGTACACACCTATAATCCCAGCACTTGGCAGGCAAAGGCAACAAGATTAGGTATTCAAGGTTATCTTCAGCTGTCATGAGACAAATATTGTATTATGCTTTTTATATAAGATAACTAAAAATAGCCATTTTATATAAATAGAAATTAGGATGGGACTTCTAAAAGTATCACTATACTAAGGAGGAAAAGCTGTCAAATGATAAGCAGCTGGGAAGCCAGAAATATGGAGACTTTAGACTCAAGAAAAGAGTGAAGATCTCCATGATGTCTTCTGTTTACTTCAATTGCCAATGCCACAGCCAGCCCCTGAACAGTCCATCAAGATAGCTCAGCGCAGGGATGACAGGAGAACACAAGAACAGTGACCTCTCCACACCGATGACGCATCCCAGAAAGCTCTGACAATGCCAGGATGTCCACTGAGGTGCTAACAACTTTTATCCTCTTAGTGAAGTTGTCTCCATGGGAACACTGAGTAGTATCAAGAGAGCCCCTGCAGATATGTTCAACATTTTCTCTTTACAAAAAGGTGCGGACCACCTGCTGACAGCTGAGTATAGGAACAATGTGTTAAAACTTGTGCATGACCAACTCACTGTTCCAGAGCTTAATACTTCAGGCTCTGTCTAGAGACCACATCCCTGATGGGTTAAGGTGAGGGAAAGCTCTGCACAAGGGACTGCAGAGGGAACTGCAGGATCTGGAGCTGGAGTAGATGAAGCCAGCGCAGAAGATGGAGTGCATGGAAAGCAGTAGACCTCAAGGTAGCCCGGGCAGAGACTCTACATTATGCCTTCTAAGAAAATGTTTTGTAGGCTGGTTTTCTTTGCTTTATGTTTAAAGATCACTTATGAGTGAGTACATATGATAATTGTCTTTCTGGGTCCGGGTTACCTCACTCAGTATGATGTTTTCTAACAAATCACAATCCCAGAGAACCTAGACAACAATGAGGACCCTAACAGAGACATAAATGGTTCTAATCTACATGAGAAGCAGAAAAAGACAAGATCTCCCAAGTAAATTGGGAGCATGGGAACCTTGGGAGAGGNCAAATCACAATCCCAGAGAACCTAGACAACAATGAGGACCCTAACAGAGACATAAATGGTTCTAATCTACATGAGAAGCAGAAAAAGACAAGATCTCCCAAGTAAATTGGGAGCATGGGAACCTTGGGAGAGGGTTGAAGAAGGGGAGAGGCAGGGATGGGAGCAGAGAAAAATGTAGAGCTCAATAAAATCAGTAATCTCACATTATCTTAAATTATGATTTATTTATCATAAATTACAAAATAAATTAACTGTGTTTTCAGTTATGAAAAAGAACTATCATAAAAGGAAATGAAGACAATAATTTTAACAATATGTTATACAAAGTTTAGGAATGTACTATCTTTTTAGTGAATTTTTTAAATGAATTCCTTGAAGTTCTTATCTTCTGTTAGTGTGGATGAATTTTGTATTTTAATATAACAAGTTGAGAGTACAATTTTCCATTACTGACCTCTCCAAAAACATGTATTTATTTAGTAGTGTTTTTTTAATTTATGAATGGCGTACATACAATGTTTGTTTCTCTCAATTGCTATTCATTATTCTATAGAAGGACTTGTTTAAGAGTATCTTATAAAATATTTTGCATTAATGGTTGTGCCCAGCAAGAGACATGGAACTAATGTAAGAATGAGTTTGTCAATCGTGGGTTTTGCATTTTATAAGTGTTATTTCTATCCACTCAAAAATTTATATTTTGTTAAATAGACTAATAGTATCTCTCTGAACACTCATTAGCAGCATGTTTATAGTTGCATACATACCACTTGATCCCTACTCATTTCTTAAAGCTTCTCATTTATTCTTTGATAGTTGCTAACACATACACATGCACATACATGACACACACACAGTCTGTGCCTGGATCATATTGTCCCCATTATCCTGCCGTTTCCTCTTCCACCCCCCAAAGAAACCATCTTTCCCAAGAAGTCCCCCTCTTATTTCCATGGGAGTTCTGACTGTTGTTTTGTGCCTCCCTGTGTTTAAATAAGACTGCCTGTATGAGCATGAGTGGGAGGAAAGGCAATGTACCAGAGGCTGCCATTGAGGAGTATGGTTTCCCCATCCTATCAGCCAGTAATTGCCTATAGTGCCTTGCAGAATGGAAGGGCCCTTGGAGATGCCTCCCTTCCATAATGAAATGTTGATGTACCCTTTGTGCAAGTAGCCACTGTTGCTACAGATTCATAAGTACAAGAGCTGTGTCACATTGAGAAGACAAATTTTCACAGCATACTTCCCCATACATTGACTTTCATATTCTTTCTGCTCCCTCTTCTGCAATGTTCTATCTTAGAGAACAAGGTATATATATATATATATATATATATATATATATATATATATATATATA
>LOJH01056661.1:0-11672 GCA_001685095.1 Ellobius talpinus | reverse complement strand
CAGCAAACAGCTAATGCTGCCAATTATTTCCTAAATGTGTCACTGTCCTTCTCTGGTGCAAGCCGCTTGTCTTACCACACTTTCCATGTGCTCTTTTCTCAATTATCCCTTCCCATCTCCAGTCACAGATCAGCTTTGCCTCGATGCAAACTCCTTCATCTCTTTTGAAACATTTCAGCCTTAGCTCCTAACGAGTGACGAAAAGAACACAAGGAAGATAAATTCATGCTGCATTGTGGTGATATATTGACCGGTTTCTCTAATTTAAATGTTGAACTCCTGTACTCTTGTTCTGTCTGGCCACTTCTCTGCTTCTATTTCCCTGAATTTGTGCATCTCCATTATTCTTCACTCCTATCTTCCGTTTATTCTTCTTCAATAATTCTCTGCCATTGTTCATCTTTGTAGGTCAAATTACTAATCTGTCTTTTAAGTTTGATCAGCTTCAATGTTTTTTGTTTGTTTGTTTATACTCTCCAGCTCATTCCGTCTTAGAGGGAAGCATTAGTATAGAGGTAAAGGGTTTGGTCTCTGAAACTAGACTTCTCAGATGGAATCCTTGGTTTCCATTTATTTGTATAAATTGTGGAAATTAAGTAAATTGTTTGAGCTTTCATCTTCTCATCTGTAAAACGCGGACAAAACAGCAGCTCTCATAATCTTATCTTCATGTGACCCATCCTTTAAAAATCTCTTGTAAATGTGCTTGTATTGATGGTCACTATTCAAAATTGTTAAATAAAATAGATGGCAAGTACTTTTCATCATGCAGGACTACTGTACTGGCACAATGACTAAGAGACACTGGATTAAACATAAATAAATTCAGAAACAAGCTAAATAGAGGAGAAACAGAAACAAATTTGGTGCAGAGCAGTGGAGGGGCTTGAAGATAAAACATATTCAAAAGTATTTTTATTGAAAATAGATTCTTTTTTCTTACACTATATTCTGGTCATGTTTTCCCGCACCTAAGCTTTCCCAGTTTATTTCCACCCCCACATCAAACCAAACCTACAATCTTTCACTTTAACTGTCATTAGAAATGAGGCAGGCAACTAAAACAAATGCATAAACCAGAATAGCACAAAACAAATGAACAGAAACAAAAGACCCATAGAAAAAGCACATACAGTAATAGACATAGATATGCAGAGACACACTCACCTACACAGCTCACACACAGAAATCTTATGAAAACACATAATCAGAAACCATAATATATAAGCAAATGGTCTATAAGGTAAAAGAGAGAGAGAGANTCTGTGTGTGTGTGTGTGTTCAAGGCCTTCCTGGGTTGCTTTCCTGTTATTTTCAGTTAAGACATTTAAGAGTAAGGCGAAGGCTTTTCAGTGTGTGTGGTAAGAAGCAGGACATTCAAGTACACTTCTGCACAGCAAAGTCATTTCAGACAACAATAATGTACTGTACACGCTGTCTATGAGAAAAGACTCAAAAAATGGATTTTGAAAGTTTTCACCATAAATGACAAATGTTTGTGAAAACAGACATGTTTAACCTGATTTAAACATTGTACAATATCTACACATATCAAAACTTCGCTTGGCACCCTATTAATATTTATGTACCTGTTAAAAGGAAATTTAAAATTCCAATAAGAGTAAGACATAGCTGATTCTATTACAAGATGTAGGACAGATCCAGGAAACATTTAAAAAAGAGTGATAGTGGAGAGAATAGAAAGGTTCCATTGGATGGGGGAAAAATAGGTGAATTAGGGAAGGATTTTCGTTTTGTTTTTATAATTTTTATTTATTCATTTTTCTAAATCTCATTTTGCATTCTAACCAGTTTTTCCTCCCACCCCTCCTACTGCCTCCACTCGCCTACCTCCAGCCCACCTTCCATCCATTCCTCCCAATGGGTAAGGGCTCCCATAGGGAGTCAACAAAGCCTGGCACATTAAGTTGGGGCAGGACCAAGATTCTCCCCACTGCATCAAAGCTGAGCATAGCATCCCACAATAGGTAATAGGCTCCAAAAAAGCCAGCCAATGCAAGATCCTGGTCCCTCTGCCAGGGGCCCCTCAGACAGTCCAAGCTTCACCACTGCCTCCCACATATGCAGTTCAGGCCCATGGAGACTCAACAAGTGGAGTTGTTGAGTTCATGAGTTTCCACAAGCTTGGTTCAGCTGTCTCTGTAGATTTCTCCATCATGATTTTTACCTCCCTTGCTCATATATTCCCTCCTCACTCTCTTTGAATTCCTAGAATTCGGCCTGTTGCTTGGTTGTGTATTTCTGCATCTGGTTCCATCAGTTACTGGATGAAGGTACTGTTATGATAGTTGAGGTATTCACCAATCTGATTAAAGGGATAGGCCAGTTCAGGCACCCTCTCAAATATAGCTAGGAGTCTTAGCTGGGGTCATCCTTCTGGATTCTCAGAAATTTCCCTAGCACCACATTTCTTCCTAACCCCATAGTGGCTCTCTATCAAGCTCTCTCTTTCGTAAGTCTCCCATTCTGTCCCTCTTCCCCCTCGAACATCCCATTTTCTAATAGTCTCATCTCCCACTTCCTCCCCTTTACTGCCTCATCACCCCCAGTTTACCCAAGAGATATCATCTAATTCTACTTCCCAACATGTATTAGAGTGTATACATATTATTCTACTTTTACAATATCCCCAAATAGAGAATATGTGTGAACAACATTTATACATTAGTAGTCATTTCTAAAATTAAAAGATGATAAAAAATCCATCTTGAAAGAATTTTGTCTTGACAATAAATCCTAGATTTTTCTTATCATCTCCTTTCAAATGTTCTCTGATAGCCCATAAAGTCATAACTTCTTATTTTCAGATTCAAAAATGTTGGTATAAGCTTCTTGCTGTTGCTACTGTTGGTTTTAATTTTATTTGAATGTATTATGTGAAAAGAACTCTATGATAAAATGGTTTTATAAAATAAGTGTTATGGGTATAATGTTTCTTTCCTTTGTTAGAGTCTTGCATTCATATCCACCATTCAAGAGAAATCACTGTCTCATTCAACCATCTTTTAGCAAGTCTATAATGAGACTGTTCTATCAGCCAGACACAGTGTTATATAGTAGCAATCAGAAGACATTTAAACAGTTCCTGACCTCATACTCTGGAATTCCTACACAGGAAAAATGTGTGATTAAGATAGAATGCAGCGATCTTACTGAGATCGCATGGCGGCCTACAGATACATCATACTAGCAAGGGCAGAGTTACTCACTTAATCAATAACTTATCCATATAATACCCTGTCACTCTCGCTGTTACTGCTTCTATCCTCATAGAGTGGGGTGTCTTCACTCTGCTGGATTTATTCTCATGGCTCAAGTGCTTCTGAATCACAATGCTTCACTTTCCTTTTCAGTTCATTCACAGGTTGCCATTGCATGGCATCAACATAGCCAAGCTGAAACTGGTTTCCATAAATCCTCTCACTGTATGTATGATTCCATTACGGTTTGCCATTAAACAAACAGTCAGGCTTGGAGGGTGAAAATGAGCTAGCAGCCATTATCTTCTGAAGTTCATTGCAGATCATCCGTGGTCACCACAGCTCTTGTGCCTTACTGCTTACCTGCCGACTTTCCCTGGAGGTATAACAGCAAATCAGGTCGGTAGTTCCTGACAGTTTTCAATTCTGTCTGTGTCCTGCGTCCTTAGTAAACACTTGTTTAATAATAGTCCACCCATAATGTATATACCTAATATTCCAAAATGAAGTCTATGCAAAACAAATCTACACCCTTCTGCAATTGACCAAGGACCTATTTAAGATTCATAGACAAGCCCCTTCTATACCTATGACAAGGCCAGAGACAAACCCTTCGTATTCACATTCCTCATTTTATAAAGGACAAGATGAGCTTCTTATGCCCATTGTTAAAAAAGAAACAAAACATTTTTAACCAAACAATTTAAAGATTTCTCTTTTCCAAGATACTTCACTGATGCAACAAGCATACAATGCCATTACAAAGGCTCCTCCAGGTGAAACACTGTTAAATCTTCTCTATACCCTACTTGATTTCACTCTTCAACTTCCCTTTTCTTCTAGTATATAGTCTCCTTTCTATAGATGAAACTCTTGGAACACATGGAGATCTCAAGGGCACAGCTTGCTTCTGATGAAAATATCCCTCACCACTCCCTTTCCAGTAACCATTTTGTCAAAGAAAATGTCACAACAGACAAACTATGCAGGCAAGGAAGACCTTACCCAATTCTACTACAGTAGGGGAGGAAGGAGAGCTTCATTCAACACAATTGAAAAGTCCAAGGGTGAGCTAGGGAAAGTACTAGAGAGTATGTGTCCATCACTGACTTTTTCCTGAGTGTGCATGTGTTTCTTTCTGATTAGTAATTCTCTCTTTGCTACCTAATTCCCAGAAATTAGGTTCCTATACTCCCACATACAAGGGAAAGGGGGCTTTCTCCTTCCATGTTTACATTTTTAGAGAAAAAGACATGGACTAGATGCTATAACTGGCTGTAAGCTACACAGTTGCCACGTTTTAAAGAAATGGATAAAGAATATATACATAGAAATAGTCTAATATAATTTTTCTAGTACAGATCAAATCACAATTAGGAAAAAGCCTGTCTGAAGTTTACTCAGTGGAAGGGAGAAGTGAAAAAGTTGAAGAGTCTTGGTTTTTTATTTGGGGTTTCTATTGCTGTGAAGAGAAACCATGAACATATCAACTCTTACAGAGGAAAACATTTCATTGTGGTGTCTCTCTTAAAGTTCAGAGGTTTAGTCCATTATCATCATGATGGGAAGCAAAGCAGCATGCAGCCAGGCTAGAGAAGAAACTGAGAGTTCTTATATCTTGACTCACGGGCAACAGGAAGTAGTCTGTCTCAATTGGCGTGGCTTGAGCATATGTGAGACCTCAAAGCCCATCTCCACAGTGATTCATTTCTTCCAAGAACCTACTCCAACAAGGCCATACTTCCTAAAAGCGCTATTCCCTTCAGCAGGCATTTTCTTTCAAGTACCACACTTGGTCATTCTAAAGTCAACTCCTAAAGTCATCATCAATAAATCCAGGTGTTTTTCTTCATCCTCTCTCCTCTCCCATTGAATCTTCTCCTCTACTTGCTCGATCATGGGTTAGCCCTCTCAGCAGCTCTGGGACAAAGGACTGCAGGTTTTCCAGAAGGTCACTAAATGTTGGAAGTCATGTCAGAAATGTGTAGCTGCAGTTTTTACCTGTGGGTCTTTCCTCCCTTTGTTCAAGTTCTGTAGTCAGTCCTGTTGACCAGAATGTTTTCTCTGCACAGTATCTCAGGCCACTGTCAGGAATGAAGGTCAGAAACAGTGCTCACTGGATCCTTCCACTGTGAAGTATTAATGACAGCACAGTACTAAGCATCATGCAGAGTTGCCCTGAGCCCATGACTGCCACCTAGCATGCCTCCAGAACTGACAAAACTTCAAGCTTCTTAAGATAAATTTTTAGTATTTCCAATCAACCTGATATATCACAATGGCTTATACCATAAATATTAAAACATGGAGAATAAACTCACTCTAAACAAATAATATAAAGGATTTTCAATTATTTCCATGACTCTTTTCTGTAAATCCTTAGGATAAGGGGGAAGGGGGCTTTCAAAAAGATTTTTCCTCTCCAGAAAATAATTTCTCCAATTCAATCATTAGCCCTAAGACATTCTGATAACCCTTGGATGCCAAATGATAGTGCTCATGGCCTCTGTTTTCCACCATTATACTCGAAGTGCCACTGTGTTTCTGTGTCAGGGCTGATTCCCATCCACCACACACCTGCTAACACTCATTACAAAACAGGTTTCTTCCTACTCTGTAGACTTCAAATTCAATCAAACCTCAAGGGGCAGACTGGTTCTATTTCTCTGTTTACTGATTTGTGTCCTCATCACCTGCTGTAGAACCTTGTTATAGCCACAACTCACCTTCTGGCTTCAGATGTTTCCCTTTAAGTCAGCCTTGTAAATCAGGAGTGTAAAAGTCAAGCTAAGCTAGGAAATGCACCAGATCCCTGACTCTGAAAACATCAAAGACTCTTCTTTGATACGGAAACATAAGGTTTGAATCCCTAAGCGTGAACAGCAAAGCCTTTCCTTCTTCATGCTAATCTCTCACAAGATTCTAGTCTTCCTTATATTTGTGGTTCAAAAAGTCACAGAAGTAAGACAATTATAGCTGTACATGGCTAGTAATAGCTAGATGGCTCGTGTATAGTAATTTCCATACCTTGACAAGTACTGAAATGCAAACAACAGAAAAAAAAGAGACAATGGAATGTGAGTATAATAGTTAAAAGGCATAATGAGCAGCAGAGACTTTTTGCTCAGCCCAGCCACAGAAATGGGCATCTCAGTAGCAGAAGGTCATATATCTCTTTGCTTTACTATGCATATATTTACACATATTATTTGCTTTTCTGTATCCTTGTCTTTTGCTGATCATTACACATCAAATACAATAGTAAGATGTAAACATACAACTGGGCTACTAATAAGCAATGTATCTGAAAGATTTGATAGGACATGACTGAATCAGAAAGGAAATGAAGGTTATTCAGCAACATACAATATTCTCAATGCAACTTTCTACAAAGCGAACTTTCTCATTACATGGAATCACACTGTTATTATTGTTGTTGCTTAAACATTAAATGGTGATGGAAATTCCAATGCAGATAAATAGAAAGTAAGTAGTTACTGCCCTTGTTGGCCCTTTCAACTCAGTTATTTTTTTTCAGCTTTCAGTGTTTTTGTTTGATTGGTTGGTTTTTTGTTTGTTTATTTGTTTGTTTGGTTTTGTTCCCCTCCCCCTTTTTCTGCTTCGTAGAAACACCAGGTGCTTTCATATGTTGATGTTGTTAAAACATCAGAACTGAAGTTCATCTGATTTCCTCATCACCCTCTTGTCTCTGCACATCTATGATATTGTCTCTTAAAGCACAGAGGAGACTCTCTCTAAAATGCTCTTACCCAATAAAGAAACTCCATCCCAAAATGCAATTGTCTTTAACCTTCTCTAGAAATGTAACCAAATAGCTAATAATATTAATCATTAGAGCTGAGTAGAGATGGAAAATCATCACAAGTTCAGACAAATATTTCATCTATTCCCCTAAGGAAGCCATGTAGATTAATTAGGTGACAATCTGGCTAAGATAGCCTCCACCCCGACTTATCCCAGAGCCCAGACAAAGCTTGTCACACACAAACTGTCATCGGTGCAGTGGTCCAGCTTCCTCTAACTGAAAACCTTTTATCCACTCTTCGAATAGCCTGGCCATCCTGTTTCCCTCACCCCTGAAAAGAAGTGTACCCCTGGATAATGGGCATTGCTTCTACTGAGTCTCTTTTGCTAATTCACATTAATGAATATTTAGGCCCTTTCTCCTATTAACTTAATGACACTTTCTTAAGGAGACTCAAACCTTTAGATGGAGAAGGGGAATTCTTCCCAGTCCCTCACAGGCAGATGGTTTCTGTCTGGCAGCAGATGTGAAGTTTTATAAATTTTTTGTGCAAATCATTAATCCTCTCACTAAAGGTAATTGTAATAATTAGCATTGGTTTTCTGAAATCTCTGACTTCTCAGATAAACAATGTCATTTTCTTTATACCTCTTCCCTTCCAAGACTTTTTGCATAAGTCTTTATTAAATTCTTTTCATCTTAAAATATATTTGACAATTTCTGTCTTCCTGGGATAATTATAACTGAAATATGCTGAGAAAGAAAATTCAGTGATTCAGAATGGCTGGAGGCTGTGTCTTCTCCAAAGATAAATGTGTGTTGAGCAGTGGGGATGAGGAGGAGAGGGACCTCTCCACTAAGATTTAAAGGTGAGGAGAAGCCAGTTGTGCTAGAGGCTTCAGATTTCCAGAACAAAGCACCAAACTGGAAGTTGTTTATAACAAAGGATGTGCAATTTTTAAATTCCAGAGGCTGAATCTAAACTCTAGGTGTTGACAAAGTTATGTAGCCACTCTCGGTAAGAAGACTTACTTCCAGCTTATAGTTTGGCAACAGTACTTGGTAATCCTTGGGATATGGACACATAAGGTTAGTCACATAGCAGTCTTCTCCCTACATGCCTTTCACAAATTCATAAACATAAGCCTGTGTCTTTTATAAGAGTATAATGAAGTAGAGCCCATCTTAATGACCTTTGCAAAGATCTTACTCCAAAATAAGGTCACACTCTATGTTATTGGGGCTTGAAACTTTAACATATTTTGGAGGACTAGTCAATTAATAGTATCAGCCATTATAGGGGATGAAGAAGGATATTCCCTGTAGAAGGAACAGCCAGCATGGATCACCATTAATCAGAGGCTGGATAGCTCAAAGACCTAAGATAGACCCAAAAGTGACTCGCAAGAAAGAATGAATCAATGAAATGATTCTAAATGGTATTCTGCTATACTCATAGATTGGTGCCTAAACAAATCATCATCTAGCAACTGATAGGAAGGAACAGTTGCAGAGACCTACAAACATTCAGCATAGCTCAGGTACCCTGCAAAAGAGGTCTGGGCATGGGAGGCAGATTGTAGGAGCAGACTTGGGTACAGTACACCGGGAGAATAAAGCCCACCGTATCAACTAAGCAGGACTCTAGGGGCTCAGAGAGACTGAAACGAAAAATCACATAGCCTGTGTGGGTATGAACTAGGTCCTCTGCATATACCTTATAGTTGTGTGGCTTGGTTTTCTTGTGGTACTCCTAACAGTGGGAGTAGGGTTTGTTTCTGACTCTTTTGACTCTTCTTGGGAACATTTTCCTCCTACTGGGTCGCCTCGTTCAGCTTTGATATGAGGGTTTATGCCTAGTTTTATGATAACTTGCTATGCATTATTTGGTTGACATCCCTGGGATTCCTGGTCTTTCCTTGAAGGGATACGGGAGAAGAAGTAGATCTGAGGAAGAAGGGAGGTGTGTGGGGGTGGGGAAGAGAGGAGGGAGGGGAAACTACAGTCTGGATGTAATATATAAGAGATGAATTCAATTAAAAGATATTTAAGCTGCTTGCAAAGCTAAGCTTTAAAGTGTGTCTATGTCGTTAGTCCCTCAACCTATCCCTCCCTCTTTCTAGAGTGATGACATTCAGGCTCACTGCAGTAGTGAAAATAATGGGTAGCAAAAATTCTTAGCCTGATAGTTGATTTTCTCTCTTCAACTATCTTACTGGATTTGGCTTTTTAAAACTTGGTATTTGGTTCCGAGGCACTCTCTTCTTCCAATTCTGTAATGCACTTCAGTTAGACTTTTTTTAGTGCTTGTGATCTTTGCCTGAAAATCAGTCAATTCTTGCCTGAGATAATCTGCCTTTCACCACAGAAGCCACCACACTGTCACTGTCTTATAAACTCCTTTTTAGAAGTGTTTTCCTGCCAAGACATAAGTGATATCACCGTCTTATAAAGGGGCTCTACAGTCTTCTGGCTACAATAGTTTTCATTGTTGCTTGCACCCATTTGCAAAGTCAGCATGGTTATTTTAGTTCTGTTGTGATGGAAGCCTCTGGATTATCACAGCACTTTCTGGCTTAGAATGTTAGTGAAGCAAATCACACACTTTATATATGTCAAGCAAGAATCAATTTAATAACAATGAGACTAGTGGGATCAGTATCCCCTCCCCTTGAACTGGATTGTCTTGCATCTCCCTCAACAATATAACACATCAAGGGGTCGTTTACAACTCCCAAATCCAGATCACAGAAAGTCATGCTTACATTCATTTTACTTGGGATTTTCCCCATTAGGGAAACCAGGTGTAATGTAAAATCACTAGCCTTGCCAAGAGTGCCATACTAGAGAAGCCAGCTGAGAAGCAATATCAACTGTGGACCATATAAGTGAGCCACCAAGGATATCTAGCCTATTTCCTCCTTCATGACATCTCACTGGGGGAGCCATACAGGAGACTACAAGCAGAAACTAGACTCCCATACCTTTCCAAATTTCTGACATATAAAATTACGAGCACAGTAATGTGGTTTTTTAACCTACTCTGTTGGGAATCATTTTCTTTTGTCACAGCAATGAGAATAATATATGGTAGATGCTTATGAAACTCCTTAAAAGAATCCTTGCTCCCACCAAGGAAAAAGGAACTGCCACAAAGGTTTTTTCCCCCATCATAAAATAAAAATTAAATTATTGGGAAAAATGTGTGTGTGTGTGTGTATACTTTACTACCATAAGGACAAAAGGCAATAGCTGTCTGATTATCTGATAAAGGACAAAGAATGAGGCGCCTCCTCTAATTGCTGAAGCCAAGTCACCAGCTGTTCTTTCCTGAATATAGGTCTAGAATGGCATGAGTGAAGCCCAGAGGCCTCCCTGAATGGGGGATAGTGAAAAAGATTCTTGGATGTAAAGGCAAGCAGAATTTCTAAGACACAGTACCAGAAAAGAGGTGTTACTTAGAGATAGTATCAATGGACTCTGGAGGTTTAATTTCTAAGGACGAGGTAGTTAAAAGAGAATAGTAATCAAGTCACATAACCTCTGATGCTTGGTGGTTGGAATAGCTCCCACTCTTATCATCTAAAACAGAGACAAATCAAATTTTCTGGCAATTATCATGTCATATATATATATACTATAATCCAGCAAAAGTTACAGGTTACATGAAGAAGCAAGAAACCATGACCTGTGAGCAGAATACAGTTAATTAATAGGATCATAGAATTAATAGGAGCAGCAGACAAAGATATCTAAACCATGGATTATGAACCTTATACAAATAAGGATGTGAAAGAAAATGTAAATAGGATATGACACAGTAAAGCAAGCTATTGAATAGATTCAAATGGAAATGGGGGATTAAAAATACATTGAACAAAGTAATGGCAGGATAATCATCAGATCAGACATATCAGAAAAGATATGTGAATTTAAAGACAGAGCAATAGCATTATTACAAATAATGGTCACAGAGAAAACCAATCTAAGAACTGAGCCCATGACCAGTTTACCTGTCTCCTGTGGTACAGTATTAATACAACATGTGATTGGATGGAGTCTTAGAAAACAAGAGTGTGAGTAATGAAAAAAAATTTTTGAAGAAATAACTTCTGCAATGTCAAATCCAATGAAAACTCTAATCCTGGAGATTGAAGAGGCTGAAAGAAAGCCTGAGGAGGAAAGAGAAAACTCTTAAATCAACACCACAGGATGTTTCCCACCCTACTTTTTTCTCCCCTGCTGCTGTTGTTTTATTGTGTCAAAGGTACAATATATTGATATATTTATAAGGATAGTTAAAAGGAAAAATTTATCAATGACAATTTTATCTCCAGATTAAGTATGTTCTAAAGGTGAGAACAAAATAAGGACTTTTACAACCCAAATGAGCCAACAAAACAACAATATCAGAATTTATAAAAAGATGTATAACACTAGTTAGAAACTTGGATGATGAGAGCCAAAGTGGTAGCTAAAAGAATAAGCATATAGTATAATTTTTCTCAATTGTTAATCTGATCACCGATGGTAAAGAGCAAAAATAATGCTTGCAAAGACTATATGATGAGTCAGAGCAAAAACAGACCAGAAATTCAGGAAATTATTCTTTTATATTGCTAAGTGATATTTTATTATATAGTTATGTCAACATTTTTTATCCATTAATTAGTTGGTAGATGAGA
>LOJH01056658.1:0-11672 GCA_001685095.1 Ellobius talpinus | reverse complement strand
ACCCACTGAGACGGTGGGGCTGATCTAATGGGAGCTCACCCAAGCCAGCTGGACTCTGACTTATGGAGCATGTGATCAAAGCGGACTGTGAATGTGGCTGACAATGAAGGGTGACTGAGAAGCCAAAGACAATACCACTGGGTTTTGATTATACTGCATGTACTGGCTTTGTGGGAACCTAATATGTTTGGATGCTCACCTTCCTAGACCTGCATGGAGGGGGGAGGACCTTGGTCTTTTGACAGTGCAGGGAACCCTGACTGCTCTTTGGACTGGAGAGTGAGGGGAAGGAGGAGTGTGGGGAGGGGGAGGGAAATGGGAGGAGGGGAGGAGGTGGAAATTTTTATTTTTTTAATTGTTTTTCCTTTATTATTATTAAAAATGGAAGGAGGTCAGGAGGTGGAAATTTTTAATAAAAATAAAAAATATAATCTTAATAATTAAAAAAATAAAAAAGTCCAATATCCATATTTTGACAACAGAAATATTTTCAAATTTTAATGCTTTGTAGATTGCTTAATATCTGTTTAATCTTAGATTTGAAAACTTAAATCTCCATTTTACTTCTGAGTACTTGAGGCAATTTTGAAATTCACAATAAACTTAAATTTGTAGCTTACTATACTCAAAATCTGTCAAGCAATCTTTATTGATTTCTTTTCACCAATGTGCCCTATGGCAATCAGTTGGTTACATGAGAGAGTGGCACTGATCCACCAAATCTCCTTTGGCCATCTTCCTTCCTGGGCAGCTGTCTGTCATTAGGCTTCAGCCCTCCTGGTTTTCTCCTGTCTACTCTCTGGATCTTTTCCAGCCTTTATCTGATAGGCTACTGCTTGACTCTCATCCCCTCAGGGATTCCTTCAGCTCCCTTCCTGGGAATCACCAAATCTCTTCATTCTTCTTAACATAACTGCAATGAAGCAAGAGGTTCTTCTACTTGTTCTCAGTGATATTTCAAGCTTGGGAACTATTGCATACAAATTTCTCCACATATGCTGCTTGCCAGTAGAATCCATATGCCTTTTTTCCTGAAATTCCCACTAATAATGCTAAAATCTCTTCAAACTTGGATTGAGCTGCCCTGGGTCAAAGTCAACATCTGGGGAAGCACCTCTTCTTCAGCTATCCTTGGACCACCCTGGATGCGAATTGGCCTCATCCTAGGAGGGTGACTGATCTGAGGTTACATGCATTGAAAATGTGTAGATATGCTTAAGTATTTCAATATGTGTTAAAATTAGATTTTTGTCTCCATGGGCAAATAATAAGGGAAGCTATTAGTAATTTCCCATTTTATGTCATTAATCAACAGCCAAAAGTATGTGTCTTACATGGCAAAAAAAAAAAAGTTTGGGACAACATTATTGGGAAAGAAAGATGTTATGAATTCTGTACAAAACATTTTTGTATCTGTGAAAAATACAAAAGGTTCTGTTTCAAATACATGAAATGCATGTTATAAATGCTGCTCATTTTTAACGTTTTTCTCTTTTAATATCCTGAACATATAAGCCTACATTCAACATTGTAGTAAAAGAATGTATTAGCTTTGTTGCTTAATTTTTCTAGTCTAACTCATCAGTTATTAGAACTACAAAAGAAATAAGGGAGGAAAAAAGAGGAATGGAAGTAGGGAAGGAAGGAAAATTGAAAAGGGAGGGAAATTTGACCGAAAACCAAAGGAAGGAGAGAGGGAGACATGGCTGGACAAGGAAGAGGGACAGGGAGGGCAAGAGGGAGAGAGATAGGCAGAAGACAGTATGGCAAAGAAAGCAGTTCATGAGATACTTTTGGATACTGCTTAAAGAAACTCAAATACCTACCTACTCAGTAGGTTTTAACGTTTCCTCCTTCAGTTATTTGTCTAAAATATACCAAGTTTTCTTTACTTTCATTTTCTTAAAAAATTAAAAGTCTGCCTTTATTCTCAGAATTCCATAAACAAGCTATTGGGAATGCCAGAAAACCTATAAATTAAGGAATATTTTGAGCATTGCAAAGATTGAGCTAATTGTAAAAATGCCCTATAGGTTTTCTGTCAAATCTCTAAGGTTAAGTGGTACAGATGGATGGATAGATGGATGTTAAAGCTAATCTTGATTGTCAATCTGACTACATAGATCATCAGCTAAGCCTCAAGCATCTGGGTACCCCTGTGAGAGATTTTCTTTATTGGATCTTCTAGGGTGGGAAGCTCCTCCCCAAATCTGATCCACACCTAGTGGCAGCCCATAAAAATTACATGAAGAAGAAAGCTTGTGTTTTCTGCCTCACTCTCACTGGCAGGTTCACCTATCCTGTGGCAGGGGTATTTCTTTGCTCATGTCAGCAGCCATTTCTTTGGGATTCTAATGTAACAGAAGACAGGAATCTCTCTAGGCATACCCGAGACTGCAGTACAGGAAGGGACAGCAGAGACATCATTTCAGTTCAGTTGACTAAACAACAAGATACTTGACCTTAACCTGAGAGGCCGCTTTTGTTGACCTACCCAGACCACAGCCTGTTAGCCATTCTAATAAATCCCATATATATATATATAATTCTATCAGTTCTCTTCCTTGAGAGAACAGAATTGGCCCTAGTACAATGACCAGTCTTAGATATCAAGAACCCTGTGTTTAATTGTGATACACTTCTTGCCTATCCACTTAGAAAATTCTTTCTGAATGGCATGAATTTAAGAATGTACCAAGCTTATCCTAAATTTGTAATGCATTTGTGACTCAGTCTGTTCCATAGACATTGCCCATGTGTCAGGAAGGATTGATTTATGGAGAAGCAAACACAATGCAATCCTCACAGCTCAAGGGAAGAGGAATCTGATTATCATTTTAGACATTTGGAAAGAATGAAGACTGGTGATGAGTTAATCTCAGAAGGCTATTTCTGGATACTTTACAGTCTTTGGAAGCACATCTCAGCCTGTGAAAACTGCGGGACATCTACTGAGGGCACGCTTATGGTATTTTCTCATCTGGCTGCTTCTGGCCAGCCTGGAAACCCCTGCTTCATGGTCTTGGCACTGAAGTGGTAACACAATTCCTCCTGGAGAGAAGGGGACAAGATTATGATTTCAGAAGTGACCTACAGAAAAATTGTACTCTGGGTGAAGTTTCCTTTGACAACTTTCCAGCAGCATTCCTTAGCTATTTTAAAATCTGCAGAGTTTTCTGTGCATAAAGGTACCTGTGGTTTATGCAGTTGACATGATTTCGTATTTTAAAGAGGAGTCTGGAGAGATATCATGAAAGAGAGGACTCAGAGACACAAAGTTTAAATGCAGTATCATGCAAGTAAGTATAAAATTGTCTTTTTAGGAGAGATATTTTCTGATGATTTTCACCTTTTTTTCTTCTTCTGTTACTTTCTATTAGTCTGGAGTGCCATCGTCCTCTGGTCAAATCTCAGCTGTGTTTAATGCTCTGTTTCACTAAATTGATAGGACCGTTTTTAGACATTTCATTCTCCCACATCCATCTCTGCTGTTGCAATGTTACTCCCTATGTTTCCTTATTTGGGAATTCAGCTCAGATGACATAAATATTTGCTCTAAGAAGGCAACCCAGACCTTCCAGACTTAAAAGTCCATGACCGTCTGAGCCATATCCATCTATGTACCACCTGCTTTATTCATAAACCAATTGTAACCAGTGTTCTAAATATGTTTACATGTTTCTGCTTGAATGTTTTTTCTACACCCTTTTAGAATTTTATCAAGGTCTTCTAATGTTCTTAAATTAGATTACTTGGTATTTATAAAACATATAACAATTTTAAAAAGGTTCATTTATCTTTTCCTATTCAAGGCACCAAAGTTGAGTAGTCCAGGTATATTTTGAGTAGGAATTGAGTAGCCCAAGGTACATATTTTTCTGAAATGTTTTCTCATTCCTCCCTAAAAATAAACATTCTTTTGTGTAGTTATATAAAATTTAAACGGATTCTTTGAGAATTCCATACTTGTATATCATATAATTCTGTAATAGTCACCCTACCCAACCCTCCAACGTCTTTTAGATTATTTCCTTACATCATCCTCCCAACTTCAAGTTTGTTTTTCATTTTTTTTATAATCTACCAAGTCCAGTTTGAGTTGAGTTTCTCATACATTTATCAATGTGTGGTCATCCATTGGAATATGGTCCATCATTGAGGAATTACATCCCTAAAGAAAGCTGATCCTCCTCTCCCTAGTCTCCATCAGCTGTTGGAAGCACCTCAGCTTGTGGTAGGCATTTGCATTATGTCCCAACCTATGGTAGAATGTTGACTTGTTTGACCTCATGCAGGTCTTGTTCAGGCAACTATGGCTGCTGTAAATTTTGAAGGGCAGCATTCCTATTATGTGTATAAGATACAGTTTCATGTCACTGTTCCCTAACTTCTGGCCCTTGCAATTATTCTGGCTCTTCTTGTGCAATGATGCCTCAAACCTGTGGGAAATAATATCCTGTGTATACCTGAACACTCCACAGATACATACTCTCTGCACTTTGACCTGTTATGCATCTGTTTCACAAAGATACTTCATACATAAGAACTAAGAACTGCATTAATCTATGGGTAGAGAGATTCATATTTAGAAAGCAGTTTGGTATTCCACCCACTTAGGAAAATGATAGGTTAACTCATATGGCTTATGAGCTTACCAATAATGTGTTTTTAGCCAGGAATATGGAAGGTCCTTCCCTGCTGATGATTTTTCATAGTACCAGAATGTACTATGCAAGAAGCTTGGCAAGAAAAGTGACAGTATTATCTGTTAAGTTTTATAGCTATAATGACCATCCTGGCAAGACATGCCACATGTGAAATAGCGGCATTAGTAGTATGGGTGGAATAACCAGTGGCTTCCTGATAATATATAAGGGTTATTCCATAGGTGGAATCTCATGTCAGGTACTGCATAGTTTTAGAAATGTTATTATTTTTATAAATTTACTTATTTATTATTAGTGATGGAGTAAGAATGACATGTGGCATGGCACAAGTGTGAAAGTCCAAGGACAATTGATTCTCTCGTTCTAGTATGTGGATCCTGCAAGTTGAATTCAGGTTGTCTGACAGCCAGAACTTTACTAACTGAGTCATTTAAACAGACCATAAATAATAAATTTTCTGAGCAAAGGAGATTTAGAGACCAAATAAGAGTTACAGCAAAAACAGAAAAATTAACATAAAGACTTTGCTGAATATATATAAAATAAAATCTTCCTGGGGAGAATCTTGCAGATTGTTCTTATAGTAATTTTTACTGAAGAGGCAGTTACATCAACTTTGTAAAGTTACACTGTTCGGGCAGACCTGAAAGAACACAGAGAACAAGATTCTGAGGCAGGAGACAAGGCTCCAAAGCCTAGCATACAGTTCATACAGTTCTGTTAATCTAGTGTTCCAAATTCCTTGCCATCTCTTTACATGCTTATTCTGTGACATTACTGCTCCCATTTACAAAGATTCTGTTGGATGGTGGTTTCACCTTGGGCATCTAATTCTTATTGTAGCAATCATGTCTACCAACATTTCCTGTCTTTTTACTAAAATTACAGAAGATAGTCAACAATTTAGTAAATACCACCAAACGGTCTCAAGTATGTCACCTTTGTTGAATTCAGTGAGTCAAAAACCAAAAAAGATTAAAAAAAGGAAGAAAAAGACACTTGAAGAAGCATAGGATTTTGGTGGTAAAGAGAGGGGAGGCAAAACAGAATAATGAGAGCAAAAATTAATTAGATTCATTTTATATGTGTATGTGATTTGTATAAAGTAAAAAAGAAAAAAATTTAAAAGGTTGTCATAACATAAAACCAATAAGGATTCCACTGATTTTTTTATTTTAGAAGGCTGATTTATTATTTAATAAAAAGTCATAAGACATCAACATTCTATTTTTTGGTGAATAACATAACAAACCAATTTATCCATCAACAAAATTAAGCTATCAATGGTGGTATCCTATAGATATTATGAGTGAAATGGTTGTATGATGGTTGGTATTGCCAAGCAATTTAATATTTTTGTACTAATTATTATTATTTCAAAACAACTTGTGCTGCTTCTATAAGCTTTATTACATTTCCTAAAGTGACCCTTCCCTTGCATTATATGGCCTATTTATTTAACTATATGTATTTGGAAAAGTTTGATGATTTCCAAAAGATCATCTTTTCCCTTATTTTTATAAAATGTCTGACTTGTTCCAGCCAATGCATTTCATGGTATAGGTAGAAGAACTTAACTTCAGCGACAAATAAAGTCTTGAGAAACAAACACTGGCCAGGTCTGCAAAGAAGACCTAACAAATACTCCAGGTGGCTATGCTAGGGCTTATGACAGTGTATCTAGAATTTCTGTGGCTCACCAGGAGAGAGGAGGAAGCAGAGCTTTGCATCCACAGGTGTTGCTCAGAGACAGATCACATGATGTTTGGTACAGTCTTGGAGGAGGCATGAGAAAGCAGCAGAGAGGAAAATGCATGTCTTTCNCTGGATTGGTGAGGATGTCTACCATCTCCAATGGAACATTGAGGCCCTGAGATCCCCAAAATTAAAGATACAAAAAATTGAGCAATACGGTTAACTTTCTCCAAATACATTCTGTGTTAATACATGAATATGTGTGAGCATTCTGTTTTTGCATGTGTATTGAAGTTATAAACCTAACAAAAGGGATATGATTGTTTCATCAAATATCAAAAGTATACTTATATATGGATCTATTTTTTCCTTCCATAGTATAATAAAGAAATGCTTGCAAAAGTGTAACAAGAAATTCTAAATTATTTTGAGTTTTAAAGTTTGAACACATTTCAAGTTTAAATAATAAATCATAAGAAAAAGTAAGGTACTAAAATCTTTTAAAATGATACATATAATAAATAATTTGTAAGAATTAGATTAAGACTTTATTGAGCATATATTTATCACAAAGTTATTGTACTTAGCTTACTAAAAGCAAAAAGGTTAAGCATTTAACTTAAGAAATATAATCAAAAATGGAACAATAATCCATGATAATTTTGTAATGATAGAAAAAAACACACAGAAAATTTAATACCATATAAAATAAAAATAACAAACATTTAAAACCCCAAAAGTTTATTCTCATACAGCTAACAAAATATTCAAAGATACGATGTGAAACAAAACCAAGAACATAAGCAAATAATTTTTTTCAGAGTTAAAATTGTAGTGAAAATTTAAAGAATAAAAAGAAAAGTATATAACATATAATTGGGACACAAGAAAATAAAATTTGTAGGAAATAATTTATGTAAATAGAACCAAGAAGAAACAAAAACCCTAAGTAGTCATATATAAATGGATTCTACCAGTTATTCAAAAATATTCACAGGTTTTTCAAACATAAGATTTGGATGCCTTTTTAAAAAAATCAAGTTAATAGCCAGGAATATTTTTCTATATTTAGAAGATATTTTCTCTAAACAATCCTATTTTAAATTAATAGAATTCTTTGAAAGTTGACCAGGGAGAGCCATACTTGAACTAATTAAAAAAATCATGTCTGAAATAAAAGCACTTTGATTATAAATATTAGAAACTTATATAGCAAGACTACTTTTATTTAGTATTTATTAACCTGGAGAACTTAGCTGCTAGAAGCTCACTATGTATCTGTGGATTTCGTTTTGGTTTATTTGTTCTTAATACAACAATTTGTTATTGTTTTATTGTTCCAAAGTTCAGAGAATATTGTCAAAAGTGGGGATGGGGGAAAATGTAAGAGCAAGAACATAGAGAAATGTAAGCAAAATTGAAGTCCATTCTGGATTAGACATAAACAATCTGCTCATGAACTCTTTACAGCTTTGGTTAATCTACACAATACCCATATTTTATTGGATTCAGCAACATTCAGCAACATTCAATTCATGGGTGGGATCTCTCCCAGGACCCCTATCTTGCTTGAGAGACCAATGACAGCTAACAGTTAGTGTGGTAGGAAGCATCATTTTCTTCCGTGGTGTCAGTGACATTCCTCCAGTAAATAACCTCCCATGCAAACCCAGAAAGAAATTCATACTTAAAAACAGTGGGTTATTACCAAAAGGAAAACATAAAACTAGGTGAAGTACATGTTGAAGAAGGGGTTTACAGCCAGAGATCGAGTATGGCCTAGAAGCACTGAATTCCCAGTCCTCAAATGGACTTCTTCCTACCATAGGATTTAATTTCAGAACCCAAAGCTTGCAAGAGAACTGCAACATTGGAAGGTGTTACCTGCTGCAGGTTGGAGCTTTTTGAGGTTTTCTACTTAGCATAGATGCCAAATGCCTGAATGAGAAGAGCTTCTTGCCACCCCACAATTTTGAACTAGATAGAAAAAAAAGACTCACCAGTCATCTAATTGTTAGCAAATTTAGTCCAATTAGGTGGACTTGGGACCTGAACTCCTGACACTTTGCTTAAAAGTGGTCTTAATATTGATTTATTTCAGTTGATGGAAATTGTAATGAGATATCTATTGTCACAAAAGAACTGTAATGGGGAATTAGGAGAATAGATACACTCACACCACTTTGTCCTTTACTCTTTGTCTTGCTAGGCCACCATTTTTTCTGTCAATGTTTTATATCTTAGCTTGGTCCTTGATCTGTAAAACATTAATGTTGCATGTGTGCCTAATTTATTTTATGCTTGGGAATTTAAATGCCAGTTATATCTTCATTTTAACAATTATCTTTGGCACCTACAGACACAATTGAAAGTCACTGGAGTAAGAACTGAGTCTTATATATGCTCTTTCAATTGTTAATTACATGTCACTAGGCAAAATCTACCCCATAAATGTATAGTTTGTTTGTTGCAGAATTGGTTCCATAAATCCCATTTCCAGGAGTAAGAATATTGGTGAATTTCTTAAATAAATATATTACTGTTATTTAGATGCTGAGTGATGTGGGATTCCCCTCTGTATGCTATGAATATGTTTTATTAGTATTGGCTAACAAATAACCTGCTTTGGCTTATAGCAGTTCAGAATATAGCCAAGCTGGAAGAGATTATACAGAGAGTAGGTGGAGTCAGGAAGAAGCCATGTAGAATCTTCAGGAGACAGACACTGGATGCCGGACAGAATCTTACTAGTAGGCCACAACCACATGACAATACACAGAATAAAAATGGGTTTGTTTAAGATTTAAGAGCTAGCCAATAAGATACATGAGCTAATAGGCCAAGCAGTATTGCAAGTAATATAGTTTCTGTGTCTAGAAAATACACAAGCAGTATCCATCAACAAAATAATACCCAAGGAACTTTTGGGGTTGATGCTCGCCACCCACTTTAGATCCGGGTGCTTGTGTACCCACTTGGGGTTGGGAGGAAAGTAGTTGAGACCATGCCTGCAGCTCAGCACTCCCTGTCTAGGCAGGCAATGGGATCAGGCCTGCTAGGAGTGCACAGGCAGGAGAGCATGGTAGATTCCTGCTGCCATACATAGAGATATTTCCAGGCTGTGCAGTTGCACTGCATGGCAGATTTAGCTTTTACTCAGATAAAAAGGGTTTATATGTTGCATGGTGCTATGCAGAGTTGAGGTGGTGAGGACAGCTCCCACCCTGCAGTCCTAGAGCTGGTAGTGAACTGCCTCCACCATATTGAAAGGTGGAGAGAGGTGGAGTCAACATCTAGAGTGCCCAAAACCACATTGCTTACCATTTTAAAGCTCTCATAGTCAGAAAATAATTACAGATATGTGATAAAGACAGATTGAAATAAAAAAGACCTCTGGATGTATCACAGTGTTAAGTAAATGTATATAGACTTGGGAGACAGAAAAATAAGAGTAAAGGGATAGTAAAAGCAATATAAAAGAGTACAAACAGTCATAGATTATGTGGAAAAAGTAATAGAGTAAGAAAAATAAACCACATAAAGATATAATATACACAGAGAGTCTGAATTATGTATATTATTGTGTTTTCTTTGAATTTTTTGACTGTGAATGAGCTAAACACAGAGAAACATTTTGTTCTACAAGATGCTAAGCTAAACCAACAAATATATTTTAAGGGAATCTTGACCTCAAAATTTGGGTCTAAGGATATGTTACCTTGGAAAAGAGGTTCTGTTTTTGTTTCCACAGAGATTGAGAACCTGTGGATTCCTTCCAACTTCATGGGGTTTGATAAAACAACATTCTCCAAAAATCTAAAAATTTCTTCATTTAACAAAAAGCATGAAGAATCTTGGAGAGAACTATGCCCAAATTCATTAAATGGTTGTTTATAAATGTTTGTTTACATTTCAAGGGCGATATGCTATAGAGATGAATACTTTGCATTGGTATGGATCTTGGTCTATTGATACATATTTCTGCTCTTATTTATAGTATTGTGTTCATGTAGCTCATTAAAAATGCAAAGTATAATTAAGAAATACAGGTTAATAGATAATTATTTATAATAGTCAAACTTGCAGTTATGTTAGGTTTTCTAGATGTACAGAGATATATATCAGATGAATAGTTATTCTTCACATCTTCCAAAGACTAACAGAATATGGCATTTAAAATGTTTAAGAAGTGTGTAAGCCTGGACTTCGCTATGGTGAATAGGATTCCCACCAATGATGTGAAGGAGACTCCCACCTTGGGATGCGTGAAACAGTTCACACTTTTCAAATTTGGTCCTAAAAGCATAGTTCGCCAACATGACAAACACAAAAGGAAAGAGGAGGGACACTCGCTATATGTTCTGTAGGCCCTTTAAGAAATATGGAGTTGTTCCTTTGGCCACGTACATGTGAATCTACAAGAAGGGTAATATTGTAGACATCAAGGGAATGGTCACAGTTCAAAAAGGAATGCCCCATAAATGTTACCATGGCAAAACCGGAAGAGTCTACAATGTCACCCACCATGCCGTGGGCATCATTGTAAACAAGCAAGTTAAGGGCAAGACTCTTGCCAAGAGAATTAGTGTGTGGATTGAACACATCAAGCACTTGAAGAGCAGAGACAGCTTCCTGAAGCAGGTGAAGGAGAATGACCAGAAGAGAAAGGAAGCCACAGAGAAGGGCACCTGGGTTCAACTGAAGCACCAGCCTGCTCCACCCAGAGAAGTATGCTTTGTGAGGACTAATGGGAAGGAGCCTGAGCTGCAGGAGCCCATTCCGTACAAGTTCATGGCCTGTAGTACAAAAAGAAATAAAAGACCTGGACTGTAAAGGGTTTTTCTTCAATAAATAAATAAATAAATAAATAAATAAATAAAAATGTTTAAGGAATTAGGACTTTTCATGACAGTAAGACATATGCTCCTGGCAACATCAATCTACTTCAAGAGGATGATGGGCACTGAAGAGTCTCCTTAAAGAATTTGCTAGTCATTTGGGCAAGAAACTGCTCTTGCCTGTACTTCATGATGGTATGTTGTATATACTGGACATAGAGGACCCACAGAAAAATGACTGCTGAGATGCCTAAAAATAAGACAGTCTGTTTGGGTTCCTGATTCATGAAAAAGTTTGCCAGACATTCTGGAAGAGACAGAAGAAAGTTAACAACAAACTGCCAATATAGATGGAAGTGTTTTTGAAATTTTCTACTTCATGGAATAGTCTGCAAGATGTTATGGGCCTGTAGCCTGAAGATGGATTCCACAATGTTACAGAAGAACTTTGAGTGATTGTCCAGGCAGCAAG
>LOJH01056657.1:0-11672 GCA_001685095.1 Ellobius talpinus | reverse complement strand
GGGCCCGGGGCTGAGCCTGGGCGCGCCCGGTGGCCGTGCGCCACCCGACGACCTGGATCTCTTCCCCACGCCGGACCCACATTACGAGAAAAAGTACTACTTTCCGGTGCGCGAACTGGAGCGCTCGCTGCGCTTCGACATGAAGGGCGACGATGTGATCGTTTTCCTGCACATCCAGAAGACCGGCGGCACCACCTTTGGCCGCCACCTTGTGCAGAACGTGCGCCTCGAGGTGCCCTGCGACTGTCGGCCCGGCCAGAAGAAGTGCACCTGCTATCGGCCCAACCGCCGCGAGACGTGGCTCTTCTCTCGCTTCTCCACGGGCTGGAGCTGCGGGCTGCACGCTGACTGGACCGAACTCACCAACTGTGTGCCCGGTGTGCTTGACCGCCGCGACCCAGCAGGTCTGCGTTCGCCCAGGTGAGCGCCCGCTGCGGGCAAATGTGTCGGCAGGAGGCGGGGGGGGTAGTACCTTAAACCCCGGGCCAGATCAGCCCTCCTTGCTCTCTTGGGGCCCCTTCCGATCTGCCGGCTCATCTGTCCCTGCAGCTGCCACTCCTGACCTCTGATCCCTCGTTTTACCCTCTTCTCTTTGCCTTTCCTCACCATTGGCCTGACTGCGCAGTGCCCAGACTTCCTCCTGGGTCACCGCCCGCTGCCCTCTGTCCACCCCACCTGCGGCGTACTGCTGGCTAGCCTAAAAGATAAACCTCCAGGACTAAAAGGTCCAGCGTTGGGTCTACAGGCAGAAAAATAGGTGTGTTTGTGTGTGTGTGTATGTGTAGCCCATGCCTGTCTAGTACCAAAAGTGGAGCAAGAGAAACGAGGTCCCTCTTCTCTTGCACCAGTGGTGTCTCCTGGCCCGCCAGTACCTGCCAGCCTGGGGAGGAGCTGCCAGGAAAGGGGTGGGCTCTGCCTGCCGGTGTGTGCAGGTAGAACAAAGGCCTGTGTGACCCGGGCTGAAGGGGAGAGAAGGCAGCACTACCTGGCCACCCCAGCCACAAAAGTGGAGCAAAAGCCTCGGGTTGGGGGCTGCCTTCCCTAGAAATCTATCGGCCCTCCATATTAGGGATAGCTGAGGCAGTTAGGGCCACTTGTTCAGCTAAGGACCTTCCAGCAGCTAAGGGCCCTTCCATCTTCCCCTTGTTTGAGGAATGCAGGTGGGGGCCAGTGGGGTTGGGGCAGCACCTCAGGAAGCACTTTGTAAAGTTGAGATTGTAGTCCTGTTCCTGTTTGGTGCCCGCTGAACCTTCCGGGATCATCTCCCCCACCCCACCCCTGGAAGGGCCAGGAATTAGGGCTTCTTGCCTGCCTTTGTTTCTTTTCCATAGTCACTGTGGGACTGAATTTACAGATGAGCTAGGAAGTGGGCGTGGGCATGTCTTGACTGATGTCGGTGTTTTCTTTGGTACACTAGGGGCCGGAAGGTGCTGGCTTTCTGGTGGGGTTGGAAGCCTCCAGGGTCCAGCCAGCCCGGAAGCTGTTTAGGGTCCACAGTACTGCTTGCCTTACAGCACCAAGTCTATTTCTCAAACTGCAAGGACACTAAGATATTAAGAGTTGGGTTATAGATCTACTTATTTTGCCATACACTCTGCACCACACCCCTGGCCGTTCCCAGTCTCAAAGGAGCTGTTCCAGGATCCTACGCGAGACCCAGAGTCTCCTTTCCAGGCCCTTGAAACTGCTTCCTGTCCAGCACTAGCTCTGTTAACTCACACATGTATGTTCCAGGTGCAGCACCCATTCCATAGTTCAGCCATTCTCTTATGATGGGGCTGGGGCTGGCCATAGCAGCTGTCCACTTATCAACCAGTCAAGGCTGGGGGTGCCCAGTGCTGGGCCCTGACAGACTCCAACAGGCCCAGGGAGGCCCTCTCTGTCTGCGGGATGTGGGGGTTGGGACAGGGAGGGCATCCTGTTTATAGGTGGTCCAGGCAAACTGTGCATGGCACTCTTGGAGCTATAGAGAAGCCAGAGCCTACCCATCCTGGACGCCGTGAGTGGTACTCACCAGTCACCCTTGAAGGCTGTCCCTCCCAGATGGCTTGTGAACTGGGTCAGGTGGGCCTTCCTCTTCTCTCTGCCCTCAGGGTTTTGGTAGTGCTTGGACAAATGACTGCCCAGCAGCTCCCAACCTCCCCATAGGACTTCTGCCTGTGGCTGCACTGAACTGGGCACATGTTTCGGTGACTAATGGGGTTGGGCGCTTCTTCCGCTTCTTCCTAGGTTTGTGACTCTAGTACTTCCTGCCTTGGTAGGGAACAGGTGTGTGAGCAAAGCATTGGAGGTTTCTGTGGCCTCGGTCTACTACAGATGTTTCACATCTGCCAGCATCAGCCAGTGTACAAGACCAGCCTGGAGAGATGTGGCTGACCTTGGACAGATGGAACTGCCAGGGGCTGATCATTACCAAGGACCACTGGCATCCTGGTCAGCTCTAGTCTGAGGATGTGTCTATCTGGGTCAGAGAACCTTTCTGATGAACACAGTGTACCTCTGGGAGCCAGTGAAGCCCACCATTGGTGGCTCTGGACTCAGTTTATGACTTCCTTAGTGGCTAGGGGTGAGGGTGGGAGGTTTGAATGCCATTCTGGGGTGGTACCTAATGGGGCTGGAGTCCTCCAGAGTCTAGTAGTGGGAAGAGGAGGAGTCTGGCATGATAGTAAGAGGCCTTGAGTCTTCCTCTCACATGCCCCCTTCTGTTGTGGTGATGATTTCTGTGACTGGGCAGGAAAAGGGGGCAGGGTTGAAAAGCCAAGCCCTCAATGGTTTTTGTGTTGAAAGCCCCAGTGTCGTGAGAAGCTCAGAGTGTGGCAGCTGTAGCCAGACCCTCTGTAGACCCATCCTTAGCACCACACGTGGAGAGTTGAAGGTTTCCCTTACTTCACTTGGATAAAGAATGAGTGCCGAGTGGACACCGCCGTGTGCAAATATTTCACATAGCTTTGGTTTACTTTGCAAGTTCGTCTGGGTAGAAAATCTGAATACTCTGCAGCTCTGGAGACCATCCATGTTGGTTTACCCTTGGGGTATTAGTTTATCCATGCTTCGTGCATTCCAGCCTGTGCCATCAGAGTTCCCAGCTGCCACCTCACTAGGATCACAATTGTGGTTTTAAAAACTTTCCTGGGGCTAGGAATGTAGCTCAGTTGGCAGAGTGCTAGCCTAGCATGCAGGAGGCCCTGGGTTCTAGCCCCAGTACCGCATCAAACCAGACACGGGGGTGTACCCCTCTGCCTCCAGCATTCCAGGGCATGGGAGCAGGGGGACCGGAAGGTCACGGTCATCCTTGGCTGTAGAGTGAGTTCCAGCCTGCACTACATAAAACCAGGTCTCAAAAACAACAGTAACAACAAAGTTTTTTCTTTCTTTCTTTCTTTCTTTCTTTCTTTCTTTCTTTCTTTCTTTCNTCTTTCTTTCTTTCTTTCTTTCTCTTTCTTTCTTTCTCTTTCTTTCTTTCCTTTTCTTTTCTTTTCCATTTAAAACTCGGCTCCAACTTGGAAGCCACTCTCACTTTTAAAAAAAGCTATTACATTTTGCTTTTGTGTGTGTGTGTGTGTCTGTCTGTCTGTCTATTTGTGTTTGTATAGACCTGCCGTGGACATGTATCAGAGGTTAGAGACCAACTTGCAGAAGTCAGTTCTCTCCTTCCCACCATGTGGGTCCAGGGGATCAGGTTTTATGGCCGACATCTTTTATCTATTGAATCATCCATCTTACTGGTTCCCCAAAATGTGTGTTTGTTTCGGTTTTTTGTTTAAGCAAACGGTACGTATGTTTTTAAATGTAAAGCCCTGCCATACTTATACTATTGAGGTGGCATGGCCTTGTAGGGAACGGGCCATGGTTGTGTCCTCCCCCCCCTTGCTTCCCCACCTGCTTTGGGTGTCTACAGCAGGGACCAGAGGACAGACCAAGGTGCTGGTGGGGTAGCACTTGTCTGAGTTCTTGGTGGTGATCTTAGTGGGCCCTGTGGCTTGCTGGGAGTTCAGTCCTCAATGTAATGATTTTGAGGCTCTAAGCCTTTAAGAGGAGAGCCTAGGTGATTTGGTTATCTGAGGACACCTTCCCGAGGGAGGGGGAGATCCATCCCACTTAGTTCCTGAAAGACTGAATCTGGACCGTGGTTGCTCTGTGGCTTCCAGTCCAGCCATGTGATCTCTCTTGCACACTGTCCCACCATGATGTCATCTGTGCACCACAAGGCCCTCACAAAATCTGAGCTGCTGCTGGCATCATGTCCTTGAACCTCTAAGAACTGAATTAGTCATCTCTGCTTTGGAAAGCACCGAGCCTTGGGGATTTCATTACAATGGAAGAGAGTATGAGATAAGTTCTCAACACCCCCATAAAGTAGGTGTATGAAGATTGGCCCCTTTAAACTCATCGGAGTGGCTAAACCTGGAAGGCATGGGGCAGTATTTGGATATCTGTCCATCCTGAGCCCTGTACCTCAACTGGCCCTTTACTGTCTCCTGCCCCAGTGGGAATTATTGTCCCCAGGTAAGAAAGGCAGCCGTAGATTCAGGCCATACAGGCTGTCCATCCCTAGGTAGAAATGTACAATATTACATGAAACCTGAGTCATCAGGCCTACTAGAAACCATCCGACAGCCTTCACCCATAGCTGCAGGGCAGGAATCAAGCCATGTTCTCTTGGCTCTGAAAAGGAACACTGGCAAGGTCTGCTGACTGACCATCCGCAGTGGCACAGGGCAGCTTCAAGTAGCCTACCCTGTATGGCAGGACGTTCTCCAGGAGTTTCTCAGTCCTAGGCTGCCCACTCTGCCACCTATCCTGGGGAGGATGGACAGGGTCAGAGGCAGCACTATGGGGACATGGCCAGCTCGTCTCTATCTGCTTGGCACTCTACACAGAGTAAGGAAGCCAGAAGCCGGGTACCTTTCCACCCAGCCTCACTTGTCCCCAGTGCAGAGGACTTGAGAGATGATTCCAGAGCAGACATGTAGCCACAGAGAGAGTAGGAAGGGGCTGCCGCAAGGGTTCTCCCACTCACCTAGTAGGTTTGAAAAGAGTCAATAAAGCACAGATGCCATGCTTAGGAGAACAGTTACAGAGTGAGGGGCAGGTCGGTTCATCAGGCCAGGCTCCAGGACTGAAGCGTTGAACAGTCCCACCCCGGCTCTCCCGACCCACTGAATAAATGTATACACTGGGGGCAGGTCCCTCTGCCCCTGTTTCAGGACCCATCAGCAAGGTGACGAAATGCATGTTACTGAGTGTCTGTCATCTTGTAAAGACTTTTTTTTTTCTTTTTGGCTTCTGGGGAACTCTGTCTTTCTCTTCCAAGTAAGACCTCATTATTTTGCTTTTGTTTTGAAGAGAGAGAGGGTTAGACTGATGGAGCAGGGGAGAGGAATAAGCTTGAGACTCAAGGACAGGCAGAGGTGTGTGTAGTGCCTGTGGGAAGTGATGTGGGCAGCGTCTGAGTGGGTGGAAAACCCTCTCCTATGTGTAGGGTTTTTCAGGTCAGAGAGAGGTATAACTGGTTCCAGAGGGCGGTTTTCTCTGGTGTAGGCATGTTGCCCAGAGCCGGTCACAGGGATGAATGGGAACAAGAGAGGTACTTGGAGATAGCCCAAGTAGAGAGAGATAGCTCAGGTGTTATTGTCTCATCTGCCTTAGAATTCAGGCCTGTCTTGCTGCCGGGACTTCTGGTCTTGTCTGTCCCTGAATAAAGTGCCCCTTCCTGCTGTGGCATTGTCCCAAGTCCCCAGGGTCTGTCACTTTGCAGAAATGGCACGTACATTTCCACATACAGGAGAGGGCTAAAAGCCGGTCAACCTCTGACCCAGGGAAAAGTCTCTCCTGCTTCCAGATAGTTTCCACTGGAGACGGTACACCCTACTTCAGCCTTAGTGGGATGCCAGGGCCTGGCAAACCCAGTCTGGATGAGCTTTCTTCCCTCTATTGCAGGCCCTTCTGAGGCAAGCCCATTGTGTAGGCATTGGGAGCTTGGTTGATCCACACCCTTTTTCTGTACTCCTATTCAACCCGGAAAACTTGTCATGTAGTGGAGGCTTCTTGACCCTCTGTGGCTGGCTGGTGCTCTGCCTGAGTGAGATGCTGTCCAGGGACTGTTTAAAGGCTTCCCCCGTATTCCCAGCTACCCCAGTTATTCATTCATGGATTCCCTGAGACTTTGGCCTTGGCAGCCTGTCGCAGGAAACAGCCCTCAAGTTCTAGGAATGTTTCGATCCTCTCTATGAACAGGACTTGGGCACCAGGGGAGGAGACATACAGTGACCTGCCTGCGTGCCTGCCTGCTAGTATCCTGGGGACATGTGCTAAGGAGGGTTCCAGACTGGACCCTCAGGGCTAGAGGGAGCCTCTGAGCCAGTCTCTTCTGCCTTGTGGCCAGAGCCAGTGTGACCCTGGGACTCAGTAGACACATCCCCATCTTTATGATGGAGATATCGGGCCACCATTGGGGTCCAGAGAAGGACAGATGACCTCATGGTGTATCCAGCTCCAGATTGTGCCCAAGTCTTGTGTGAGCCATAGCCATTCATGACCACTTGAATTCCACCATGTGCCAGCGGGGAGGGCCCAGCTCCCCATCTGGTGAGCAGGCTGTCTGTGGTACCCTGGTGGGCACTGCTGAGCAGGACCTTGTACATATGTATGGGGCTGCGGAGAGAATCCACTCCCCACAGTCCTGCATCTGGCTTGGGAAGGCCATGAGCCATGCAGCTGCCTCTGTTTACATGGAAATTGCTAAAAGGTTCAGCAAAAGGGACCTCAGAACGGATCAGTAGCTGGAGATAATCATTGGACCGCTTAGACTGGGGGATTAATGGTTTACAGAACTGTAAAGCACAGGGGTCAATGGCCAAAGTCATCTACCCCTCTGGTCATGGGCAGGAGCAGGTTCCCTCTCTTGGCAGGCTCAAGCCTCTGCCTCCTTGGTTCAGGCTACTCCCGCAAATGCCAGGCCACTCCTCAGAAACTGCTTGCCCTGGGGATCCTGCTGGGTCTGCATCTGGAGTCAGAACAGTATGGAGCTTAGTTTGGGCTGCTCCCTGTCTGGACCACTCAGAACCTCATTTTCTGTCTTCACTCTTATGGAATGGTGAGAGTCTAGGGCACAACAGAGCTCAGGTGGTAAGCTCCATTCTGTGCAGTGGGCTCGGTAAGGACAAGAGATACTGTGACTGCCCAACAGCAAGGAAGGCAGCTAGGGAGATAGAGGGGAGCAGGAGCTGGGAGTGGCAGGCAGCTCCAGGCCATACTGAAGTGAGGGTCCAGCCTTGAAGCTGGTCCATCCAAGTACAGTCCCAGCTTTGCCTTTGCAGTGTTTGTCCCCTTCTGTAAATGGTCACCATGACTGTGCCTGCCGCAGGGGTAGAGACCAGGACTGACCTGCACATACAATTCCCCCACTGGCCTGTCTGTTCCTTTGAGAGGTTACAGTGAGTTTTGCCACTTCTGGGGACAGAAAAAAGGGACTTCCAGACCTCAACCTTACTCTGTGACCTGGTGGGACCTGAGGCCAGCAGCTAAGGCCTAGGCAGGGTCTAAGTTGTCCTTGAACTGTATGTAGCAGAGGATGATCTTGAACTGACGTCCTACCTCTCCTCTCTGGATGTTGAGATTGGAGCCATACTCCACCATGTATAATTAATTCAGTGTTGCCGACTGAACTCAGACCTCTGTGGGTGCTAGGCAGGTATTCCGTCAATTGAGCTCCATCCCCAGCCCAAATGTGGACATAAGGGCATGTTGAGCCTGGTAGTGGTTTCCACAGACTGACTCCCCTCTGTTCCTCTGAGACACTAGATGAATCCACAGGAACTAAAGGGCAAGGGCAGGAAGAGTGAGCATGCCCCATTGAGATGTGGCATTGGGTCAAGCCCAGGCTCTAATCACCCCCCCAACACACACACACACACACACACACAGGAGTGTGTGAGGGTGCAGTGGAGAGTCTGGGGGTATGTTCACTTCTACCCCCATTGTAGTCCGGAGGTGGAGTCTCTCCATATCTGCCCCACCCTGCTGTCTGCTATTTCATGATTCTATCTTCCTTTTTTGTTGCTGTTTTGCTATGTTTTGTTTTTCGAGACAGGTTTCTCTGTGTAGCTCTTGGAGCCTGTCCTGGAACTCTTTTTGTAGACCAGACTGTCCTCGAACTCATAGAGAGAGGCCTGCTTCCCAAGCCACCACTGTCCAGCTCCTATCTTCCGTTTACTAATTAGCAGCTAGGCTACATCTCCCCTAAACCAAACACCGAGCTGTTTCAATGTTGCAAACTTGCTAGGCCCTGTATCCATCTGTGCTCAGCCGGTCTCTGAGGTGTATCCTTGCTGGACCATGACATGCATATATAATCCACCCACCTCCCAATTCAGCCCCATGGCTGTCTAGACACAGCTCCTGTTTTCTCGGCTTTGTTCTGCAAGCAGCCTGGAGGGAGCTTCATTTCATGTTGCCTGCCACTGTCCAGGTTATTAAAAATGCACATGTCCATGGTCCTGTACACCTTGTCTAGTAAGACAGGGTGGTCCATCTCAGCACAGCAGGCCCTGCAGACTTAGGCATGTAGTTTAGCTGCTATGAAATAAGCCCCGGTGTCCTGGGTGCCCATCTGCCGGCCTCCGCAGGGTAATCTCTCCTGTGTGTTGTCTGCTGAGGTTTCCTCTGCCGTTACCTATTTGTGTATTTGGCCTTGGTTTTCCTCTATGGGGTTGTTTATTCTCTCCCTGGTGGCTGGTAGGGGCCTCTGTGTGCCTTAGGGCCAAGTTCCATGGGTGATCTGCCCAGCAGATGTCACCTGCAGCATGCCCATCCACCTTTAATGTGGATCTAGGCTCTTGGCTTACTTGGGCACTGCAGTGGCTAGAACTAAGATGGCTCGAGCCCCCTCTGTCCTGTCACTGGGACCATGTGTACACATGGAGGGGATGTGCCTGCTGACCTCTGATCCCCTCTGGGACCTTGCTGATAGAGGCAGTTTCCACCATAGGCCTTGATAGCCAAGGGAGTGGACAGATGACTGTCATATTACTGTCCTCTCACCAATGTGGACACTCCAGCCTACCTTCAGAGGTACCCACTAGGGCCAGGGTACACAAGCTGAGCCCAGGAAGGCAAGTGCTGCAGGCCCCATTTAGCAAGGTCTCAGACAGTTGGAAGAAAGAGCCTTATAGCTAAAACCAGAGCCTGGAGGCTGCTGCTTGGAAAACACCCAGGCTCCTTCTCTGTGCGTGGGAAAGCGGGCCCAAAAGACCCATCCCTGTTGTCACAGCCTGACCAGGACCTTGGACACCACTTGTCTGCATCTGGTACCTGGCCCCACGCCCTTCCCCATCCACAGTCAGCACCATCTGCTGCAGCCACACCAAGGGCTGTCCACCGCATGATGCTGTTCTGTGGACAAGCTCCTAGCTCTGCCCTCCCAGGGGAGGAGCTTATCACGGATGCCCCTACACATTCAGCCCCAGCCCCTGATGCCTCCTTACCCCACCAGCGCGGCCCCCCTGAGTCTCTTTCTAACTGAGAATTAGAACACTTGGGGCTTGCACAGCCCAGGGGACAAATGTAGACAGTCGCTTCTAGCACTCGGGCAGCAAAGGAGAGCAGTTCCCTCCAAGTCGGCACTAAAATTCCCGTGTAAATATTTACCTCTCTGGAGCTTTGGTGTCCTTGGGAAATAAAGACTGGAGACAACTGAGTTCTGGTGTTTGTGTCACCATGGTGAGAAACGAGGTGAGCGTCCTTTGAAGCAGGGAAATTGGGGGTGTAGGGGATAATATGAGCCTTCTTGAGTCCGAGACCTTAGGGAACGCTTTGTCACAGCTTTACTGGAAATGGAGGACTAGGGGAAGGTACCAAAAAATGAACTGTGGGGGAGCCAAGGCAGGCTTAGCCAGGGCAGATGGTAACTGACCCACTACAACCCTCACTCAGCGCCAGGCTTTCTTCATTCAGTCCTCATCATTAGGGACCCCGTTCTGTAGACAGGAAACTGAGGGACAGAGAACATGAATAAATTGTCACATAAGGTCACCCATGGCAGAGCCACACATCTATGGTTCCAAAGACCCCTATATCCCTCTCCTACCTCTCTTCAGTGACAGGCAGGAGGGGGCCTCCCACCAGGGGAATCTAGCAGTCTGGCTCACGCCAGGGTCTTGGACCTACCTTGCTGCCTGTCTGCAATGGGGGATAAATGTAGCTGGTCACGGTAGGCCTGTCACAGGCCCGGGATAATGTGAAAGACCCGGATGGAGGTTCCCACATAGCCTGACTAAATGAATGGTTGTACAGGTTCATTAACTGTGACATGGGGGCTTCCCAGAGATCAAAATCAGGGGAATGGGATAAGCAAATGGGCTCCCTAGTACCTAGAGGCCTTTTTAAATATAATTGCTAAAGATTTATTTTTATGTTTTTGTTTATGTAGATGACGTGTTTTTGTGTGAGTGTATGCCCAGTATGCATGAGTTGCTTTGGAGGCCAGAGGGAGGCCTTGGATCCCCTGGATCTGGAGTTACAGAGGTGGCTGTGAACTGCCCAGTGTGGGTGCTAGGAACCAAACCCAGGTCCTCTGCAAGAGCAGCAAAGGCTCTGAGCTGCTGAGCCATCTCTAACCTCTCATTTAATTTTTATTCTAATTATGTGCCGAATATGAAGGGGGACAACTTGCAGAATTGGTTCCTCCATCCACCCTGAGGGTTCCAGGAATCGAGCTCCAGCAGTCAGGCCTGGTGGAAGTGTTTACTTGCTGAGTCACCTTGGGAGACTGAGTCTAGAGGTTTGTGAGGGAAAGACAGGCCCTGCCCAGGCAAGGGGTGGGGAGAGAATGGGCCACAGGAAGACTTTGGTGGCCATGCCCTTCTCTGCCTGGAGGAGCTTGGGGCTTCCTCTGCCACCTCTGTCCCTGTGACAGGTGGCAGGTGTGGATTTACTCATGGAAGTTCAGGCGAGGCTGCTTTCTAGCTCACCTCCTGAACTCTGAGAAGGTTCACTGCCTCCCCCATCATGCTGTTTACAGCCATCGGGAAGGTGAGTCCTGTAAGGACAGGTTTGTGCCTTTGCTTTCCTGGAAGCTGGGCTGGCACTGTGCCCAGCAGGAAATTCAGCTTCTGTAGGGGACCAGCCGGTTTTAGTCCCATGGGTAAAAGGCAGAAGTGGGAGCAGTGGGCCGTCTGAAGCACATCTCCTCACATCCTCAGCTCTCAAGGTTGGAAAGGGACCTGGGTAGACTCAGACCTGACAGTCCTACATGGAATGCACCGCAGGCCCTCAGCCTTGTAGGATCCAGAGCGCATCCCAGCAGCCTAGGATTGTTGTATTCAGTAGGGTTTTTAGAGGAGCAGAACTGATTGTGTGTGTGTGTGTGTGTGTGTGTGTGTGTGTGTGTGTAATAAAGAGGATTTATTAGAATGTCTGGGCAGTTGACATCAGACACTGTGCATGCTGGAGAGGTTAAGAACCCAGTACCACACTTGCTACCGAGTCTAAGAGGCAGATAGATGCCTCTGAAGGCCTAGAAGATTCCTAGAGCTTCCAGGTCTTCAGTCTATGCTGGGTGCTGATGCAGTGAAGAATGGCAGCCCCACCAGGAATACATGTACCCTTGACCAAGGGGGCAGACCAGGCATCAGCCACGCTTTCCCCTCCGACCTCTCTGCATCTAAGCCATC